>BGNK01002474.1:4396-100877 GCA_003297005.1 Symbiodinium sp. clade A Y106
TCTCTCTCTGTCTCTCTCTCTCCGTCTTCGTCTTCATCCGTGGTACCCAAGTAGGGTAAACTCGGGTTTTCAATCTGGGGGTTCGAATGTGGGGGGTCCCCCTTGGGACTCTTTGATTAAGGGCACCCTTATACATCCTTTTAAAGGAGCCCCTAAACCCTAAACCCCTAGATCTCTGAACCAAAAAAACCCTAAACCCTAAGACCCTAAACCCTATAGATCCCTTTATAACCCTTGCAGATCCCTTTGAAGGACCAAACATTGAACCGAAAACACCCTAAACCCTAAACTCTTTAAACTCTGAAACCCAAAACTCACTTGATCCTTTACAGGAGCCCTGAAAGGAGCCCTTACAGATCCCTGTAAATTAAACTCTACCTGTGACCCCAAACCCTACGAAATAGTAGGTTATGACCCCTTGATTAGAGGGTAGTAGAGCCCTAAAAACGGTAGGTTTTCGGACCCCAAGGTAAACCCCAAAGCCCTAAAACCCAAATCCCTAAACCCTCAACCCTTAAACTCTAAGCCCTAATCCCTACACCCTAACCCTACAGAACCCTTAAAGGAATCCTAAGCCCTTAAAGGAACCCTTAAAGGAACCCTAAACCCTTAAAGGAACCCTCTAAACATTGGACCCCCGAAATGCCTAAACCCTAAACCCTAAACCCTAAACCTACACCCTAAACCCTAAACCCTACACCCTAAACCCTAAACCCTGAACCCTACACCCTAAACCCTAAACCCTAAACCCTAGACCCCCAAAAAGAGAACCTCTAGGATGCCATTGGCTGCCGCACAGAAGAGGAAGACCTAAGTTGAGGGCTTTTTGGGGGTTCAAGGGGTTTTATGGTTCCCTTTAAAGGGATCTAAGGGTTCCTTTAGAGGGATCTAGAGGATTTCGGGTTTAGGGGAAAAGGGTTTAGGGTTTAGGGTTTTTTTGAAGTGCACTAGCCCCCCTTTCTCATGCAGAAGCTTGCTCAAAAGACAACCAGCTTGCACCGATTGGCGCAGCTCAGAAGAGAACTACACTCAACACGACACTCCAGGACAAGGTCACAAGTTTTAGGGAAAAAAGGGGTGACGGTTCAGGGCTTAATTAGGGTGTAGGGTTAAGAGTTCAGGGTTTAGGATTTAAGATGGTTTAAGGGTTTTGTTGCAGGGTTTTATGGGATCGTAAGAGCTTCCAGGGCTTTCAAAGACTTTAGAAGGTGTAGGATCTGCTAATGTTGCAGGGTTTGGGGATACAAGTAGGATTTAGCATGCACCGGCTGGAAAAGCTCCTCTGTCTTGATGAGCGCACGGATCCAGAGTCTTTGGCTATTGGTTTGGGGTTTGTGGGGTTTGGATGACTTGTCTAGGGGAACTAGAAGTTACTCTTTGGGATTATGTAGCGACTAAAATACCCAAAAGGTTAAAGGTCACCTACTTCCACTAAGTAGGGTGTAGTTAGCCCAATTCACAGCCTCCGTGCAGAGGTATAGCGCGAGTGCAGATCAAACGTCGCTTCAGCGCCAGCTCATAGGGAGAGCGGAGTCGGGCGGTTTAGGGTTTAGGGTTTAGGGTTTAGGGTGGAGAGACGGAGGAAGAGGAAGCCAGTCACCGAAGCAGCAAGAGTGACACTAGCAGCATACGCATAGATTGGAAAGTTCGGCGGTTCATGCCGCCCATAGTCTTGCTCATTTGCCAATCCTCAAGCCCTAACGCGCAAACCCTCAATTTTTCTAAACAAGGACCTTGAGTGCAAATCCCAAACCTTCACTCTCAACCCTAAACCTAGATGCGAAAGCCCAGAGACTCCAATATCCCTAAATACAGGAATATGGCCTGAAATATTGGAGGCTCTAGGCACCCTAAACTCTAAACCTTGTAGATCCCTTTAGATCCCTTAAAGGAACCCTAGGTAGATCCTTTAAAGGAACCCTTAAAGGAGTCGCCAAGGAAGCCCCATTCAAACACCCCAAATGATCTCCTTGGGCTGCCGCGCAATAGGCTGCAAGAACGCTTGGTGCCTGCGGTTCGATTTTGGGTTTAGGGATTGGGAGTTTAGGGCTTAGGGTTTTGGCCTTAGGGCTCAGGGTTTGGGGTTTAGGGCTCATTTCTGGATGGGTTTTATGAGGGTCCCGATGCGGTTCTGTAGGGTTGAGGGTTTCTGGGTCTACAATTCAGGGTTGAGGGTTTCGGGCTTTCGTCCTGGGTTTGGGGAAAGTTTAGAGCTTTGCCGGGTGTGATTTAAGGCCCTCACACCCAAAACACGATGGGCTCACATGGAACGTTAAAAGGTGTCCCCAAATGCCTTCTAGTATACGAAAAAGCACTCGACTCAAACCAATACCCTAAACCCTATTTTTAAAAAAAAACTTTTTGCGAAGTTTCTCGCATCCTCGACTCGGTGATGGCTCCGCCATGACCTCCCTAAACCCTGAACCTAAGCTAAACCCAAAACTCATGATGATTTGAGAGCTGACAGTAGTCTGGTGAAGGACCAGCTGCAGACGGCGCAGCAAACTTTTTGTCACAAACTTTAGAGCTTCGCGGCTTGGAGATAGGGGCTAGGGCTTACCTGCGGATCCAAAAACCTACCGTTTTAAGGGTTGGACCCTCTAATTAAGGGGTCATGAGTCATAACCTACTATTTTGTAGGGTTTGGGGCCACAGGTAGAGTTTAGAGGCAACCCTTGGGGCCAATATGGGCCTATGTCTAACCCTCCTAGCAACTAAGTTGACGTTGATAGAAGCCTTTATACAGCAACCCTCATACAGGACCCTTTAAAGCTTAAAACTTCAAAGGACCCAGTTTAATAGAAACCCTCTTCTCTCCTATTCTAATTAGTAGGGCCCGTGTGTGGGAGTTTCCGAAATTCGGGGACCCAATCATAGTACCCTAAATAGGTACCCCTAATTTTGTTTATAGTTTTTTCAGCATGAGGAAACCTTATCTAGAACGCTTTAAAGGACCCATTTAAACAGAAACCCTCTTATCTCCTATTCTACTTAGTAAGGCCCCTATACAGTGAAAACACTGTATAAGAACCCACTGTTTAAGAACCTTAGCCCCTACCCAGGCGGAATTCACAAGATTCAAGTTGCTTCAACATTAAGAATTTTAGGGTACCCTAGTTTCTGGGGTAAGGCCCCTATATTGCATCTGCCACCTCAGAGTCGGCCCAGCTTTGCCCGTAGAGGAGGCCTGGAATCAAGGAGCTTTTCAGTTTGGGGTTCAAGGTTTACTGGGTTTACGGCTTAGGGATTCAGGGTTTAGTGGGTTTAGGCTTTAGGATTCAGGGTTTAGTGGGTTTAGGGTTTAGGGTTTAGAGTTTAGTGGGTGTAGGGTTTACCTGGAGTTGACGGGGTTCTTGTTTTTAGGGCTGTCCTTGAAATCATGTCTGAACTCAGGTCATATGGTAAAGTACGGGTAAGAGGTTTCGAAAGCCGGCCACAATACATCATACATATCTACACCTGTTGCATAAGATCTTTGGGCTTGTGAACCACTACAACGATGTAGGACCTCTAAAACGGCCTCAACCGCATCCCAACGGAGAACCCCATCTGAAATACCATACCCCCTCACTGCCCCTCACTGAAACAAACAATCCAACCTTGATTGAACCCTTCCTTCCGTGAGCCCTAGCAAATTTAAGTAATTAGCAGCTAGCATAACGGTTTATACTTCGACGGTTGATTAAGGGTCTCGGCCAGCCCAGCTTGCAGTTGCACACTACTGGCCAGCAATGACATCTGTAGCACCCATAGGTGAATCTTGGATGCATGGGCTCGCGGCGAGAGGCGGCAAGGTTTCCCGATATAGTCTTCTTGCTGTTGGTTGGCCGTGCTAAGCGGGTTTTCCACCCAGTCAGCTAGATCAAACTGCCGCACTGTATGAATTGAATGCGTGATGATCTAACATGTGCCCGTAAGGACAAGGGAAAACTTGTCCGTCCATCGCTCAAAGGCAACAGCAGCACATCTGCCCTAAACCGTAAACCCTTGACCTTCACCCCAAACTCTAGACCTTAAGTCCTTAAACCTAAAGTTTAGGGTCTAGGGTTTAGGGAACTCCAGACCCATAGATCCGAAACCCTCAACCCTAAACCCCAAACTCTCTACAAACCTAAACCGAAAAAAATCCTCTGACCGTCACCCGGGCCCCCGGGCGCACGGCCAGCGCGGCGAAGTGCGGCCTTTGGGGAGGCATGTGGGTTTAAGGCTACGGGGATTTAGGGGGATTGTTAACGGTTCAGGGATTCGGGGACGTGTAATATGAGGGAATGGTTTTGAGTACCGTTTGTCAAGAAGGTTTAGGGTTTAGGGGTTATTACAGCTGCTTGGGCTTGGAGTTTGGGGCTGGCAAGAACAGTTGGTAAAACATTCAGAGTTCAAAGGACAGGAAATTGAAAGCCCTAAGGGCCCTAAGTGATCCTAAAGCATGTGTAAATAAGCTGTGCGAGGTCGTTCGAAAGCATTTAGAGTTCGCGGGAGGGCTGATTTCAGCCTGAAGTGTTTTGTCGTTAAAAACTAAAACCCCGCCGAAAGGAAGTTTATTCTGGAATTTCCGTTGCAATGCTGCTACGCCGCCGAAACACATTTGTTTCTGGAGGTTTCGTTGTTGTGTTTCTGACCTGTAGCTTAAACACGGGGCAGAGCGGTGAGACAGCAATTGCAGGTCTGTTTGGCCTTTGATCAACCCTGGCATAGAAAGCCCGTTCTAATCGTCTTTGGAACCATAAAGAAAATACTGGCTTTGATAATCCCTTGGAGTTTTAGTACTATAGAAGCAAATGTATTTCCTAAACTGGGCTTTTAAGTAACCAGAGAGAAAGAAAAAAGTATTAAAGTATGGTACTCCAAAGCCCAGTAAAAACACTAGTTTCATACTCAGCCCTGCCGAATCCATGGTCCTTCAATTCGTAGGGTTTAGGGTTTAGGGTTTTTGTAGGGTTGGGTTTAGGGTTTAGAGTTTAGGGTTTTTTAGGGCCTAGAGTGGCGAAGCACCACTGCAATGTCTGACGGCTCAGGGGCTGTGTAGATTGTGCAAAGTGTTGGCGTTTCTATGAGAGTTTCAGAGTCCCGTACAATTCCTGTCGAGGTGCTTTGATAGCTGAGGGTTAGTAGAGGATTACAAATTAGGCTTTCTTTGTTCGATCATGTTTACGGGGGGAGAGCTGAAGGCTTTGGAGCACTTGGCTGTAGGACCTGTATGTGGGACTCATTGCCCGGGGCTTTTAAGTATCCAGAGAGAACAAAGAATAAACTGTTATTTCATAGTAGTTCCTTTAAGAAAAAAGTATTAAAGTATAGTACTCCAAAGCCCAGTTGCTTTAAATTAGAGAGGTTCCTTCGGAGGGGGTTCAGTTCAATGAAGGCTTGACGACTAAAAATATTAGAGTTTACCAAAATTAGGGGTAACTTTCTTGGGGGTCCTTATAATAGAGATCCTTCTATTTTGGGGTACTATATTAGGGTCCCCTATTTTCGGAAACTCCCATATTTCTGATTTCAGATCGAGGGCTGCGCGGGGCTTTCTTTGACACATGTGGCTTGCCAGCTCAGATATCGTTCAAGGGTTTGTTGCGAGGGCTTTGTGGAAGAGTATCGGATCGATACGTTTTCGGGCTTGGGGGTTGACCGGGAACTAAGTCGTCGTAGGAGGTCAGTGATGCCTACAACGCGAATCTTGAAACAGGAGAGCTCAGCGGTAGGAAAAGGTTTCATGGCCATCCATGATCCACTCCAGGGCCGGGGATATCTCTCTCTCTCTCTCTCACACTCCACCTGAGCACACGGCCCGTAGCAAAGCCCCAGCCAGCCCACACCTCCTGTTACGTCCCAGCGGATGCGCAAAGGCAGTGAATGGTCAAGGGTTCCATTGTGTGCCTATAACTGCCTATAATACTCTCCGATGTAGGTCCACTTTTTCGATGAGCAAAATTTTATGCTAGTGACTGTTCAATTCAGAAACAGGTTGTCCAAAAAAGAGGCTACACGACACCCCTGAACTGAAATGAAAAGTCCCAAGCCCTCTATGTCCTAAACCTCTATCCCTACACTCTCCGTTTGATCGTTTTCGCCGAAGACCTCTGATCTGCAATTGTCCAGGATTTAGGGTTTGGAGTTCACGATTCAGACTCGCAGTTGTGGATGCTGATTTCAGAGTTTCACTGTTTATGGTTCACGAGTCAGGGTTGTGGGTGCTGGCTGATGGGTTTAAGGTTTGGGTTCAAAGTTCAGAGGCAGTTTAAGTTTACGGTCTCCAATACTCCAAGCAGCCCAGGGTAGACACTATTTATGAGCTTCAGGCCACAAAATTATAGGTATTCCCTGCATGAGGCTAAGCAGGCTCATCAAGCCCTAAACTCTACAAAACAACCCTTCATGAAAACTGTGAGGCTAACCGAAAGTGCGGCCATGTACGACACTTCACTAAACCGTCAAACAGGTGTAACGACGTTAATACCCTCAAGTTTCCTGATCGTGCTGCCTGCCCGACTAGGGCTAGGGCCTGAAACCGAAGTACCATATTCGGGTTTGCAAAGGCCTTCACATGTTTTGGGATTACGGCTCAAGGGGTTCAGGGTTTGGGGAAAATTTGGGGTTCAGGCTCACCAACAGCCCTAGACCCTGAAACCTGAGCCCAGAACCCCGAAACCACCAACCCTGAAAACCTAAACCTTGCCAAACGCCGGCACTGCGTCCAGCATCCTTGAAGCAGGAGAAGTGCTCGCAGCATCGTTGTCTGCGCGTCCCTGCATTCTGGTTGAGGGTTTGGGAAGAACCCACCAAAAAAAACGCCCTGAGCAGCAACTACCAGCGGATCATGTTGGGGACTGGCTAAAAACGATGGATAACTTAGTTCCGGGTGCTGCTGATAAGGATCCTACTATCCACGGTCTATGCACAAGGTCCCTTGCTTCTGAAACTCCCATAAATGTCAAACCCCCAAAGCCCTCCAAACTCCCTGAACCCATTACCATAGGCGCTTCAACCGAAAGTATCAAACGCCTGTAGCACGGGCTTTTGGAGGGATCGTCGCCGGGGTCCGCCCAAGGGGATGATCATATACGTGCCTGATCAACGGAACCAGAGATGAGGAAAAAGGAGTCAACGCCGCCAAGGCCACAACCGACTCCCCGCATGATCAAACTTGCCTGGAGGAAGATGCACCCTGGGACGGCAGCACCCCGGACGGCTTTTCTCATAGGCCTGTTGCTTCTTTTTTCTGATCTTCTCCTGCTTCGCCGTCTCCTTGACCTTGGCCTGCCGCTTCGTGTTCTTCGGAGTGCCTTTCCCACTCTCGGAGCCACGACGAGACGAACCCATGGCGACCACAACACGCAGTTTCGTGAGTCTGCCAGGCTCTCCTAGCAGCACAATGTAGGAACCTGATTAAGAAACCTTGGGCCTTTATTAGGGTTCCTTATATGAATCCTACTATTTGGGGGTTATAGGCCTTTGAGACTTCCCAGCACACAAACCTGGAAACAATTGGCCATCTATAGTGTTTAGGGTTTAGGGGGCTCCAGTACACTTAATTATAGTAGGACAGTAGGATCCCTTATATGATTTAAGGAATATTCCTTAACTAAGGGATACTGGAGTCTCTCGGCAAACCGAGCGCCCCCCCGGGTGCTGATAGGGTGGGGTTTCCAATGCGCGCACGCATTGACTGCTTGATGAGCGGCCGCATTTGCGTGTAACGAGTTCTGGAAAAAGGCTCTGATAGGGTTATGCCGCTATGCCACTAAACCCCAAACCCTGCAACCTCAAACTCCTAAACCCCAAAGCTTAAATCCATAAAATCACTCTTCTAGTAGCCCTTGTGAGGAAACCTTCAAAGCTGTACTGAACTTAGACCCCTAGCAAGAATACTAATTCAGCTGCTTCTTGGGGATGAAAGGAACCCAAAATTAAAAATGTATTTCAAATACCCCTACGAGGAACCCTTCAAAAGAAATTTATTGACCGACTTTAGCATGTCAGCTCTCCGGGGCAAACAGCGGCCTTGTGTTTTTCGAGTCGCCTGCCGAGAAGACGCTGTAGGCGATCTCCTGGAGGTTTACCTAGTTGCTGAGTTCATAAGCCCCAAAAAGTGTAGACTTTCAGTTTTATAGTCGGTAGTATTATCCCAAAACGTGTAAAGTGTATCCACTCAGCTACTAAGTTTAGGGTTTGCTTGGAGGGCATGAGACATACTAACTACGAACGGTTTAAGGTTCATTTCAGGGGTACTGTAGGGTTCCAATAGGTTCCTAAAAGGAGGTCCTAGAAGGGATCTATGGGGGTTCTGGGTTTGGGGTTGAGGAGTCAGAGTTTGGATGCATCATATAGTAAGCCATATAGTAAAGAAACCCTGAGGCATACTATTGGTGATCATTGCAGCCTTTATCGTAGAACACTAGAGTCTTGGTTGGGGCCTGGGGTTTAAGGCCCTTGGGTTTAAGGGTTTAGCGTCAAGGGTCTAAGACAGACTTAGTTTTTTCAACTTGGAGGTGGCCATCGGGCACATTGAGACTAGCCCTAAACCCTAAAGGCCCTAAAGCCCACACCCAGAAGGCAGAACCCTAGCCCTAGGCCCGAAACAAAGCCAAGCCAAGCTAAACCCTAAAGTTCCCTAAACCCTACACCCTGGCCCCAAGCCGTAAAGTAAAGCTTACACCCCTTGAGCCTTAAGCCCTTAACCTTCAACCCTGAACCCTGAACCTTAAACCCTGAACGATAAACCCCCGCCCTGGACCCTAAACCCTAAGCCCCAACTGCTAAAGCTTGCACCCTGAACCCTGAACACTAGACCCTAAACCTTCAACCCCAAGCCCGAAATCCTTGATACGGCGATGACATGGTGATGATTGCCAAGACATAAGAACAACACTGGGCCGCCTACAGCGGAAAAATCTTACATGCTTCTGAGAGATGATGAAACCTGCAAGCCATTAACAGTGCAGCTTCGCAACTTCGGGTGCCAATTCTATCTGTGTGTATGCACTTTTTCTGTACAGGAATGGTTTTCCTCTTCCGAGCTCCAAAACCAGCAAAGAAGCTTCGACGTTAGCCACTAATCTTGCAAGATTACACATGTAACCTTGTTGTTAAGCTCTTGCGGTTGGTCTGAGAGGTCCCGGGTGTGCCCAATATGGGGCCTACAAATAAGAGCATCCCCGGTCGCACCGGGAAAGCCCTGCAGGGAAGCCCTCGATGTCAACAACCTGAACTCAGCCTGAATGAACCGCACAAGGTTTTGTCGGGTTCTACAAAGTTCCAAAACACTACAAACCCTAGCCATAAACCCTTATTGTAATTCCTCATCTCAAAACTCGTAAAACCCTTTAACACAACATGCCGAATCGCTGCAAATTCTTTGTGTTCCGTGGTGAGGTTTCCAAAGGGCGGTTTAGCGGCCTGTGGCTGTCCACTGGGCCCAGCAGGTCAAACCACCCGGACTCCGATGGCAGTTTCTGCGTAAGACTTGGGCTTATGAAGTTCCTGGAAAAACACATAGACATAGTCATCGTGCTTTGAGAATCAGAGAACTTGAACAGCACTCCTGGTCGCACTACCCTACTACAAATGCTTTAACAAAAGCAGACACACACAAGTGCTCAGATTCACAGTTTCGGCTCCGGTAAAATAGCTCGGCTTTGTGGCCCAGGCCACTCGCGGTTGCGATGACTACACTTGCCTTTGGTTACTAGGGAATGGAGGAATGGGGTACAATTATAACTACTATTACTACCATTCTTCCATTCCCTACTAACCAAAGGTAGGTACATTGAATACATATTGACATATTGTTTACACATGCTTGCAAGTTGGAAAGGCATTCCAGAAGAACTCTAATGTAGCAACAGCTTGACTTCAGCAAGGCGGTGAAACTTCAGGTTCCCATTTGAGGCTTGAGGATGATCTAGAGCCCATTCATGAAGGGGTAGCCACTATTCCTCACTGCAAAATAAGCTTCGTTCAACAAGGATTACAAGCCCCGACAACCCATCATGGCTGCCAGAAGCTGCCCTAAAACCCCTAAACTACAAAACCGTAAACTGCCAGCCGTTGGACGACAAGAATGGGCGCAGGAGGCATGGAGAGCATCCGCATTGGGCATGGCCTTCCAAGCACGGCGAGTACTCGCTGGTGCAACACTCCTGGCTCACGGTGCCGACCCTGGTCTGTGCCACTTCGCCAAGATGGCTCAGCAGTTGCGAAGGCCTGCATGCGCCCTGACGCTGGCTTCCGCCTCTACGAGGAAGCAGGCGCTCAACTCGGAAGGCTTGGGCAGCACAAGCACGGCGATCACTCGCGGCCGCATCTGCTAAACCGTCGACGCCAACCAAACCAACCAAACCAATGCTGCTAACCAAGCAGAGCCGCAAAGTCAAGCAAGGCCGTTTGGTAAACTTCTCTACAGTGGCAGAAGCCCAAAGGACTAGATAGGTATGTCTTCGGACGCTACTATTTCTTGTTAGGCGACCGCTGCTGTAAGGGCCAAACCTTGCCACCCACCGCAAGCCAAGCCAAGCTAAACCCTGAAACCCTCAACCCTCTAAGCCCTAGGCCCTAGGCCCCAGACCCTAAAGCCTACCCTGAACCCTGAACCCTAGTCCCAAAACTGCAAACAAAACACTAAACCCTGAACTTGCCTTAAAACCCGAGGCCCTAGGCCCTACGCTTCCGGGTTCTGAGGATTCAGGGGGGTTAGTGCTTTATCACAGGGCTGAGGAGTCTCTGCGACAGTCGGAACAACTGGAAACCCATCAGCGTTTCTTGCTTTAGGACTTAAAACCCCGAAACTCCAAACCGCTAAACTTAGGGTTTATGGGGTTTAGACCCTAAACCCGAAACCCTATAGATCCCTTACAGGAACCCTAACCTTAGGTATTCCTTACTATATTGGAGTCTCCGGGTTGTAAGCCCAAGACCCGAAGTGTCCTCGATGGGCGCGAAGAGGAGTCTGAGGACGATCGAACCGAGGTTTGACACCAATCCTGGCCACGGCGAATTTTTAGGGTATGAGGGATGAGGCTCTAGGGTTTAGGGAAGGTTTGGGGTTTGGGGTTCAGGGAAGGTTTAGGGTATTAGGGGTTTCAGGGGTTTAGGGTTTAGGCTCTAAGGTTTAGGGTTTAGGCAAGGTTTAGGGTATTGGGGTTTACCTGAACTCCCAAAACAGAGCCTAGCTTTCAATAAGGTTCCTCACTATGATTTCTTTAGAAACATCACTGAAAAGGTACGTTCTTGAGTCCAGGAAAGCTTACAACCTCATCTGCAGGAGCATGCTGCAGAACCAGTTGGTAGTATATGGGAGTTTCCGAAAATAGGGGACCCTAATATAGTCGGATCCTTATAATAAGGACCCCAAAATAAGGTACCCCTAATTTTCGGAAACTCCCTACTCTTAACTCTAAACCCTAATTAAACCCCAAACTCTAAACTCTAAACCCTAAACCCTACATCAAAGATCATGAAACCGTAAACTCTAGACCCTAAACCCTAAAATGGTTTCGGAGTCTGTGGGTTCCGGGGCTCCCGGCCGAAAACACCCCAGTCCCGCTCCGTGAAGAGCACCAGCAAAAGCATCTTCTCGCCCTCGCAGGGGCCCAGGTTTGCGGTTTAGTGGTTTGGGGTTTAGGCTTTTACGGCCAGGGTCTAGGGCTTAGGGCTCATGAGCCTGAAAAAACACTTTTAACTACCAAGGAAAGAACCTCAACTCACCTTAAAGCTCCCTCCACAATCTAACTTTTGGGCATTCCTTAGCTATGGTGCTTGAGGGTCTCTAGGCAGGGATATGCTTGGGTTGCCCCCAGAACTCTACGAGAGGGCTTTGTGCTTGGTACCTTGTAGGCAAAGGTCTTTGGGCCTTCGGGCTGAGGCTTATGTCTTTGGGCCTTCGGGCTGAGGCTTAGGTCTTTGGGCCTTCGGGCTGAGGCTTAGGTCTTTGGGCCTTCGGGCTGAGGCTTAGGGGTTTGCTTGGGTTTAATACAGGGGCCTGATTAATTAGAATAGGATTTTGGGGTATATTATTGGGTTTAATATAGGGGCCTGATTAATTAGAATAGGGTTTTGGGTATATTATGCTATAATTGTATTTAGGAGCCCCCCAAATAGTATAGGTAATTATAAAGGCCCCTATATGAACCCCCTATAATTATAATCAGGAGCCCCCAAAACAGTCTAGGTAGTTATTAAGGCCCCTACATTATAGAAGCCTACTATAGATCCCTTATAGACCCATAGAACCCTGTAAAGGAACCCTATAGGTAATGATTCAGGCGCCTATACTAAACCCTTATAATAGCCCTTATAATACTCCTTATAGACCCCTTATAGAACCCCTTAAAGGAACCCTATGACCCCTTTAAAGAACCCCTGAAGCATAGTATAGGTAATTATTAAGGCCCCTACATTAATGAGCTTAGCCAAGGCTTCGGAGTTGGCCCCAGCTTCGACTCCTCCCTTTGTGGCCTGCGATGCTCTTCTATCCAAGAGGGTCCATATATACACTTATGGAACTAATGGCTCCAAAACCATATAATAGGGATGGTCTTTTGGTCCCTAATTCCATAATGGTAGTACATATGGACCGTGACCCTCTGGGTACCATGCCGCACTGAAATAGCCTCCAGAATAGTCTAGGGACCTTAATGACTACAATAGGGGCTTCGAGTATAAAGTGAAAATGTACAAGCAGGGTGGCATCTTACAGCGCATTCCGGGTCGTTGCAAGCAAGACAAGGGCTTCAGGCATGCTGGAAGCCGAAGTGCTTTGCCGGGGGCCGCGTCAGACGCCTCTCGTGCTTCTCGAAGTTCCGGATCCCTCGATTCCCAGGTGAGGAAGGAGGTGCAGTCATCTGGCACCGTGAAGCAACTCAAAGCTGGCTTATATTCATGCCATGTGAAACCGGTGATGTCCAGCGGTGGCTCCGAAAGTGGAGTCTGTCCACCAGGCGAGACGGCCGGAAACCGGCATAAATTGCTCGCCGTAACAGCATTTGCGCCCGCAAAGAGGGCCAGACATCGTCGCGGCTATAGAGCTGGGCCGAGCCCGGCGACTTGTGATGACCTTGCAAAAAGCAGGCTGACAGGGGTATCGACAACTGGCTCATCCAGCACAGGTATGTCGTCTTTAAGCTGTGCAAGGTGTATTGCCTGGCTTGAGAAGCAGGTATACTTGCCCGAACCAGAAGCTCCCTGAGCCTGCACAATGTTTGTGCGTAAGAGGCTGGCGCGAAGCTGGACTCGTTCCTCAGGAAAAAGAAGGCCAGTCTGGGTTCGTCCGGTCTCCGAAGCGGGTTTTGAGCGAGCTCCAGACCCCGTCCACTACTGCCAGCCACCTTGGGAGCCACGTCATGCCCCAGCTTTCCGAACAGGAAAGCGGCCAAAACCGAGCAGCCCCGACGGGGCTCCTCCGCGCATTGCCTTAGTCCTGTAGCATATTCCACGAAGTGTGAAAAAGCTGGCACATGCGTGCTCCACCGAACATGTTGACAATCTGAGAAGCGGAGGCTTGCGCCTGTGGCCACCAAGAAGCGCACTGAAATTGCCTCCAGTAGAATCTACGGACCTTTATAACTTCCATAGGGTTTTGGAGTATACGAAAGTAAAATTATACTCTTGAACCCTAAGGAACCGAATGAGCGTCAACTAGTATCGGTGGCCTTGATACCTCGCGATATAACGGGAGCCCTGAGCCGCTGAGACCTAAACTCTAGACCTGAACCCTAACCCTAAACCGACCTCACGCTCAACCCTCAACCCACACCCAGGACCCTAAACCCTGAAGCCTCAACCCAAAACCTGACCTGAACCCTCAACCACAAACCCCGAACTCAAAACCATGATACTATAGGGGCCTTAAAAATTAGAATAGGGTTTTGGCACCCATTAAACTACAACTAGAATAAGGAACCCCCAAAATAAGAGAGGTAATTATTAAGGCACCTATGTTACCGAAAGCCCAAAACAGCCTCTAAGTAGCCTTTTTGGCGTAATTTGAAAATTGATATGGGAGGTTCCGAAAATGGGGGGCCGTAATCTAGTACCTTAGATAGTAGGATCCTTATTATAAGTACCCCAAAAATAAGGTACACCTAACTTTCGGAAAATCCCTTGCGGCTCTGCAAAGTATTTTATTGCTTCATAAAACGTAAGGTTTTATGAGGGCCTGAATGGGTTGATAGGCTCCATCCTGAAGAAGCAAGGGCTGTCCTCTTTGAATCTCGCCGCTTCGTAACAAACAACGAGTAGACAGATCGACTTAAGAACCTTCCAGTAACCCTTTACCCAAAACCGACATTTTCAAGGGTCCATATCGACTACTTACAGCATCATGTGACATTGTGACTTGGCAACTAAGTTTCTAAACATTGTAGACGTATTGATAATTGCATGTAACACCCAATTAAGGTACTCATGACCATAGATACTAGTTTCGACGACCCTTTAAGTACGGTACGAGTCCACTAATATTCAGCCATATGAAATCTAAGATAGGAGGATATTGGATTCTCTGTCTACGATACCTAAACCCTGACCCTAGCCCCGAAATCCTAAGCCGCCCTAAACCTTGGACCCTAAATCCTAAACCCTGAACCCTAAATCCAATATCCTAAACCCTGAACCCTGGACCATAAGCCCTGAACAGCTGCCTCTGTAAGTGCCAGCTTCAGCACCACCATGCCGGCGAACTCGACCAGCAGCGCCCAGTGGTGCTGCAACCTAACATGGCGTGCTTGGGGTTCAGAAATATGGGGTTCCATACGGGTTCCGTTGAAGAGTCTTATACGGGTTAACTACAAGAGCTTCAGGGCGCTAGGGTTTAGGGTTGGGGCTTAGGGATTAGGGTGAAGGTTTTAAGGCGCAGCGTTTAGGGTCTAGGGTGGAGGGCTTCGGAATTAGAGTGGGTTGTTTGCCAGCAGTGGGTTCTATATGGTAAACACATTAGGGAACCGTAGGAACAGTATCACCAACTCTTCAGAATGCAGGCCCTTTTATATAGACAGCACACCTAAACCCTCAACCCGAAACCCTAAAACCTTAACCCATGTGTATATATATATGTATATATATATATATATATGTACATGTATATGTATATATATATATATATATATATATATATTATACATATATACATATATTCAGCACACAGGGCCACGGGTTTCGTGAACTTTATGCCTGATGATAGTCTGAACTCCTTAACCCCAGCCCAGAGACTCCAATAGCCGTTAATAAAAGTATATACCGTAAATCATATTAGGGATCCTACCATAATTTCAGGTATATTATATATTCCTTAATGAAGGGATATAGGAACCTCTGAAAGATCTTCAAACCCCAACACTCGAGGTCTGTGTGAACCCTCGACTGCTAAAACCTCAAACCTCGAAACTCTAAGCACTAGGCCCTCAGCCCCAGACCCAAAGTTTTGGTAAAGCCCTGCACCGTAAAAGCCTAAACCCAAGAGCAACCTAGGAATAAAAGGGTGCCCTTTTTGGTTTAAAGAGGCTTATAATGGAACCTGAACCCTAAAAAAAGGGAAATAAGGGCAGACTCCAGGTCCTAAAAGCAGTAGATCCCTAGACCATAGAACCCTAAATACCTTTTTGCTGCGTAGCCCCAAACCCTACAAAATAGTAGGGTCTAACCCTTAAAACGGCAGGTTTTCGGATCCCAAGGTGCATGCAACTCCTACGGCTGCAAAAAGCCCCGCAAGGGAGAGAGCAACGGCATGGCCGTAACAGCTTCACACCAGGGTTTCGGGCCAGCGTGTCGGCTTTGGGGCTTCGGGATTCCGACAAACTCAGGAGGTTTCGGGTTTAGACTAGAATGCATCATACGTCATGTAAGGATCCCTGCAAGCAGGCTTGTATAGGCGATCTGTAGGGCTGATTTCTGTATTCTTGAACTTCGGGCCCCCCTAAATTAAACCCTAAACCTGCCGCAGAGCCTGCTTTCCCTAAAAATTTGCCTCAATTCAGAGAAGGGTTTAGGGTTTAGGGTTTAGGTTAAGGTTCTGACTTGTAGAAGCTACATTCCTTATTTCTCAATAAGAAGCGCTGGGCCCTGCCACTGTCAAGTAGCGAAGATTCTATAGTGGAGGGAAATGATCGCTTCCAGCTCTCAGTGTGTACATGTTTCTGTCCATTAAATAAATAAATATATATATATATATATATGTTATACCACCTTTTAACTTGTTTCCTATATTCGATCACACCACTAGCACCACCACAACCACGAGCACCATCACCACCACCACCACCACCACCACTACCACCACCACCGTCCAAAAACGAAACCATCACCCCTGTGTCCTTTTGAGGCTGCGCACGAAGCGCTCTCATGCCGCCCCGCCAGAGACCACGTTTGAAACGTATCAAACCAAGAAAAACAATACTAACACCATACAAGCATGTTTAAAAGCCAAAAACAAACCTTCTGGTTTCAATCGTGGTCGCTTGTCCCGACTTATAATCCAAAAGGGGGTTCGAGTATTAATTACAACCCAAACCGAGCCTAAAACCAAAAAAGAAACAACAACTATAATCATAAGCAAAGAACAGATTCAATACCCGAACCCCCGGAGAAGGGGGCAACACTTAGGTCACCCCCCCCCCTCGCCCATACCTCACGTGGCGCGCCACATTCAGCTACGACCTCGTGCGCCGCGTCCTCCTGGCACACTGTTTCTCTCTCTCTCTCTCTCTCTCTATCTTTCTCCCACTAACCCCATAAGCCTCGTGCGCCGCGTCCTCCTGGCACACTGTTTGTCTCTCTCTCTCTCTCTCTATCTTTCTCCCACTAACCCCATAGATCGCCTCGACGACGCTTCTTCAAAGCCCGCGGTGGCACCTGGCTGTCTCTCTCACTCTCTCTCTCTTTCCTGTTGCACTTGCCGCCAACCTCCTCATCGTCTGGGACCGGGGGCGGGTATGGCGCGACCTCGGGAACCACTGGCTATCAGCCAGCGGCTGCAACTAGCTCTTTCTCTCTCACTCTCTCTCTGTATCCCTCACTCCCCGCTCTCCAACCTCCAGCTCGCCAGCAGCAGCGGGAACCTCCGGGTTGCGCTCTCTCTCTCTCTCTCTCTCCCCCTATCGCTATCTCTCGCTCTCTCTCTCTCTCTCTCTTTCTCAATCTCTCTCTCTCTCTCTCTCTCAGTCTATCTCCCCGTCTCTCCCTCTCTCTCTCTCTCTGTCTCTCTGTCTCTCTCTCTCTCTCTCTCTCGCTCCCTTTCTCTATCTATCTCTTTATCTCGCTCTCCCTCTCCCAGCCTCCTTCTTCTCCTTCAACCGCTGACGTCGATTGATGCCGCGCTGCACCATGCCCTCAGCTGTATTTTTGTTTGAAAAAACAAACTGAGACCCCGACACACTCCCAACACAAGCCAGTCTTGGAACGCTGCGAGATCCACCCGTCACACGTCTCGAACTTAGTTAGCAAAAACATACGCTTCTCATCATCACCCCCCCCCCCCCCCCCCCCCCCCCCCCCCCCCCCCNGCCCCGTCCCCACCCCCACCCCACTGAAACCAGGACGTTCTTGCACTTCTTCTGACCGAACTGGTTGAGCTCGGCGGCCATGACCTTCTCAGTTATGTTTTCTTGCCCCTTCACTTTATTTGCTTCCCTACTTACATCAAAAAACCGAGGCCCCACAAACACAAACGAAGCTCGAGAAGACTTACCGCTCGGAAAAGTTAGAGCCAAATACTCACACATCCAAAATCATCACTCTCTCCCTCTCTCTCTCTCTCTGCCTCTCTCTCGGTCTCTCTGTATCTCTCTCTCTCTCTCTCCGACTCTCTCACTCACTCTCTCTCTCTCTCTGTCTGTTTCCCTTTCTGTTTCTCACTCTCTCTTTCTCTCTCTCTCTCTCTCTCTCTCTCCCTCCTTCCTTCTTGCTGCTTCTCTTTCTCTCTCTATGACATTCGCTCTCTCTGTACCCCTCTCTCTCTCTCTCCTTCTGTGGCTGTCTCGTGGCTTTTGATCAAAACTTGTGGCTTTTGATCACAACTTCTGGCTTTTGCTCGTAACTCGTGGCCTTTGATCATAACGCGTGGCTTTGATCGTGACTCCTGGCTTGCGATCCTTACTCGTGGCTCTGATCATATCTCGTGGCTTTTGATCAAAACTCCTGGCATTTGATCATAACTCGTGGCTTNTAACGCGTGGCTTTGATCGTGACTCCTGGCTTGCGATCCTTACTCGTGGCTCTGATCATATCTCGTGGCTTTTGATCAAAACTCCTGGCATTTGATCATAACTCGTGGCTTTTGGATTCTAACTCGCAGCTTTTGATCGTGACTCTCAACTCTTGAGCATGACTCATGGCTTTTGATTTTCTCGACTTGTGATCATAATTCGTGGCTTTTGATCGTAACTCGTGGATTTTGATCCAACTCCTGGCTTTTGAGCATAACTCGTGTTTTTCATCATAACTCGTAGCTTTTGATCATAGCTCGTGGCATTCGACGTCCAGGTCGTCCTCGTCATCGTCGTCGCTTGGTCGCTGTCGCGTCGAACGTCGTCAGCATCGTCACCGTCGGCACATGTCCACTGTGGTCGCGTCGCTCCGTCAAGCGTCGTCTAAAGTCGCGTCGCGACGGCTCTCCCGACCTTTGAAACATCTCGGATGTCCCGAAACATTCAGCCCCCCTTCCCGCAGGAAGGGATGCTGCCGCGGTGTCCCACGCCGCGACCCCCGTCGTAACAGGGAGGGTTGGTCACCCGGTTTGCCCCACCGGGAACAACACGTAACAGTACGAGAAAAGCAACAACTGCAGCAGCCAAACTAAAGACGACAACACCAGCAATCGCAGCAGCAAAAGCACGCCACCGCCACCAGCATCACAGCCAGCAGCACCACCACAACCACCACCACACCACCACTAATTATATTACATTAGATTCATTAAATCATCTTAAATATTATATACATATATTACTCCTATCTACCTATCTATCAACCTATCAAACTATCTTTCTATCTATCTACCTATCTACCCATCTATCTATCTGCACGGGGGCTTCTGCTGCAGATAACAGGATTCTCTACTGCATGGGTTCAGGGGGCTCGGGAGCATTCACCTGACTTCAAGGGCTGCCTCTCATCTAGGAACCTGATTAAGAAACCTTGGGCCTTTATTAGGGTTCCTTGTATGAATCCTACTATTTCGGGTTATAGGCCCAGGGTTTCTTAATCAGGTTCCTACATTAGGCCTGTAAGGGTTCCTTCATTAAGGATTCAGGAATTTTGAGTTCTTGAAGGGTTTAGTGGTATAGAACTAAGGATAATTTACAGGGTCACGACACATCTCCAGTAGCAGCTTTGCCTATACAAGCAACCTTCAACGTTAAACCCTGGCATAACCCCTCAGCCCTGGAACTCTACAGCCCTACACCGTAATGAATTGCAACTTAAAACTTTTGAAACCCCTAACATACCCAAAGCCTTAAAAATTGAAGCCACAAGCCCTTAAGCCCCAACGCCCGAAAATCTGAGCCAGACCCTTACCGGGACTTGAGAGGAACCTTTAAAGGAACAGACCCCTACAGGTAAAAACCCGGCTCAACTCTCGGTCCTGGGTGCCTCTGGATTTAGGTTAGGGTTGGGGGGGTTCCTTCAAAGAGCCGTATAAGGGTAGATGACGGTGAAGACGGTTTAGGGTTTAGGGTTTAGGGGTTTAGGGTTTAGGGTTTACGGTCAAGGGTTCTGGGGTTTCGAGTGTACCTAGACTAACCAAGGTACCTTAAGAACGAGGGAAACTTGACTGTTTTTAAGTGGTCATATCCTTGCCTTTACGGTACATTGGTTACTCCAGGCATAGACTTCGGGGTAAGGGGTGTAGATTTTAAGGTTGGGATTTGGGGTTAAGTTAGGGCTTAAGTCTTAAGTATTGGGGCCCAGGGTTTAAGAATGAAGTTTTTGAGTCAAGGGATTAGGGATAAGGTTTAGGGTTTAGGGATTAGGGTTGATATAGGAGCCTTCAATTAGCTAGAATAAGTGTTGGTGCTAGTATACTACAACTGCTATAAACATATACGGACTAGCAGGGGGTCTTGTTACTGTAAGTAGTATCCAGGCCCGAGCCGTTTCCACTAGGTTCGTTAGGGATTGGGTCTCAGGGCTCATAGGCTTTTTGGTTTAGGAATCCGGGCGTATATAAGGCTTGCCATTTAATTACTGTTGCTATGATAGTCAATAAGCAGAGGTAAGTGGGCCAGAGGCAACATTTCACTGCTCCAGGTTCTTCAGCTGATCCTGAACGGCTGTACTGTCACCACCCACGCGGGCATTGCCCCAAGTCACGACAGATCCATCGCCAAGCATGGCAGCAAAAGCGCCGCTATTAGCTTGGATCTGCTCCACATTCTTCAGCTGGTCCTGCACAGCACTACTGTCGCCACCACATGCAGCTGAACCCCAGGTCACAACTGATCCATCACCAACAATAGCAGCAAAAGCGGTCTGAGTGGCTTGGATCTGCTGCACATTCTTCAGCTGATGCTGCACGGCACTGCTGTCACCACCACTGGGATCAAAGCCCCAAGTTACTACGGATCCGTCCTTAAGAATGGCAGCAAAAGCATTTTCGCAGGCTTGGATCTGCTGCACGTTCCTCAGCTGATCCTGCACATCACTGCTGTCACCACCAAATTCATCGTCTCCCCAGGTCACCACCGATCCATCGCCGAGGATGGCAGCAAAAGCGGAGAAAGTGGCCTGGATCCGCTGCACAGTCGTCAGCTGATCTCGCACAGCACCACAGTCACCACCATAAGAAGCAAAGCCCCAGGTCACTACAGATCCATCGCCAACAATAGCAGCAAAAGCGCCGGACGAAGCTTGGATCTGCTGCCTTACTTCCCAAATATCAATGGGCTCACACTGTCAGAATCAGAATAAGACTACCTTATCAAACCATAAACCCTAAACCCTCACCACTATAAGCCCCCAAAAGTTGAAAAGTTTGAGTTTTGGACCGTTCAGGTGCACGTTGCTTAGCTGTTCTCGCACAGCGCCGCTGTTGCCGCCGGTGCCCGCATCGCCCCAGGTCCTAGGATAGAACAAGGCCTTAGGCTCCCCGTCTCGTACCAATATAATAAGGGCCCGAAGGAGCAAGATTGGCAATTGGCCTTCTATGTTAGATTAGAGTTCTAGATAGGGGTTTGCGGTTTAGGGTTTCTAGGTTCCCCAGCAGCCCCTTGATAACAAAAGCACCTTTTTTGTACTAGTTGGCTTGGCCAAAAAGAAAACAGGACAAAAGGATACAACGGGGGAACCTAGGGTCACGACAGATCCGTCGCCGAGAATGGCAGCCAAAACGGTGTCACGGGCGTGGATCTGCTGTACATTCTTTAGCTGTTCCTGCAAATCGCTCTCGCCACCCTGCCCAAACTTTCCCCAGATCACGACGGATCCGTCGCAGAGAATGGCAGCAAAAACATCATTGGAGGCCGCGATGTGCTGTACATTCTTCAGCTGGTCCCGTACAGCACTACTGTCGCCACCACATGCAGCTGAACCCCAGGTCACAACTGATCCATCACCAAGGATGGCAGCGAAAGCGTGCTGAGAGGCTTGGATCTGCTGCACGTTCTGCAGCTGGTCCCTCACAGCACTGCTGTCACCACCGTAACGAGCATTTCCCCAGGTTACGACTGATCCATCATCAAGAATAGCCTATACTGAACTTAGGCCCCTAGCAGCAGCTAAATCGTAGGGGTGATAGGAACCAAACATTAAAAACCTATTTCTAAGTACCCCTAAGTGGCCGCAAACGCAGTGTCATTGGCTCGGATCCTCTGCACGTTCCTTAGCCGATGCTGCACCTTAGCCGCCCGTAGAACCAGACTAAAAATAACATTCTTAGTAATCTCCCTAAGATTTATTGTGCTACAATATAAATAAACCACAATTCCTAAGAGCAGTAAAGGCACAGCTTCGAAACCGCCAGCATCACGAGGGCTGCCCCAGAACACGACCGAACCATCGCTAAGAATGGCAGCAAAAGCGGCGCCGGAGGCCTCAGGGGGCTGAATACCCTAGCCCAAGGGTTTAGGGTTTCGGGGTTTAGGGGTTTAGGGGTTTAGGGTTTAAGGTAGTCCCTAGCCACAAAAAGCTTAACCTCTTAAAACCCTAGGGGGTGAGGGCTCCTTTAGAGGGATCTATAGGGGTTTATGGTTTAGGGTTTATGCGTTTAGGGTCGTCCTTAGCCCAAAAAGGTCAACCTTTTCAATTGTGCTAGGATTATATAAACCCCAAAAGGTTAAAGGTTACCTACTCAGCTACCAAGAGGCACAGACTTCTGCGCTTCTTCTTATGTGCAATGTCAGCAAATCACCATTCTGCACCGTGGAATCCTTCAGCACGACACTTCCGTCCAGTTGGCTTCCAGAGGAATCCATCAGCCGCCCTTTTCCGACCCCAAGTGCGATCTGCGCCCGATGTATCAACGTTTCCACCTTTTCGTCTATTCCGGCGTTCACCGTGGTTGTCCTACCGCTCAGCAGCCCCACTTCGACAGAGATCGACATGGCACAAACTGCAAAGCTGTAGGTTGAAAAATCCCAAACCCTAAATCCCACGACCCTAAGCCCTCAAACCCTAAAAAAACCCACGTTTGGAGGTCGGTCAACCGTAGGAGAACTGACAACTGAGCTTATCTGTGGGCGGAAACGAGCTCTTCATAAAATTACGTGGAGGTTCACGGGACTTATTAACTAGGGTTATAAACAATAAGGTAACCTGGGTTACAACTGAATGTCACCACACTTTGTCTACTTATAATGGTACTTATTGAGTCACCCGACTCTGACCGCAGACCTTACCTGGACCCAAAAAGTATGCACTTGCAAGATGCAAAAACCGTAAACCCCCAAACCCCAGAACGCTGGGATGCACTTGTCAGATGCTCGCACCATACACTCGGTCCAGCTACGAAGAACCTGTCTCCTTTTTCAGGTACTCAAAGGGACGTAGTAACTAGAGTTTGTAAATAATTTATGTATACTTACATATAACTAGGGTCTACATACTCACAACTCAGTTATAACCTCAGTTAACGTATAATTGTACTGTCTAAGTCCCATGAACCGCCAAGTAGTTTCCCAAGTAAACCCGCAATAGCCGGTTTCGGATTGCCGGTTTCCCGCTATCCAGCTTCAACGAGGAACATGTAGAAGAGCGCCCGAGCTTTGAAAAGGAGACACCAAAGTTAAAGAGCATAGGGCTAAGGGTATTGCTACTGCGGGGCGGTAGACGCCCTNCCCGAGCTTTGAAAAGGAGACACCAAAGTTAAAGAGCATAGGGCTAAGGGTATTGCTACTGCGGGGCGGTAGACGCCCTTATGATGGCTTGCCGGGCTAATGGGTGAGGGCGTGGGGCCGCAAAGTTTACATTCGTAAGGCTTGCGGCTTTCTGTAGGGGCGCGGGGTTTCGGTCAAATTACCAGGCATCTGGGAAGCTCATTCCTGGTTTCAGCCATGGGCTTAGGGTTCAGGGTCTTGCATCTCGTAGTAGAACACTAATACTAATCCCTTACTATGGGCTTGGAGTTTAGAGCCCCTCGTTTCCTTGCACTCCAAAATTAGGGGTACCTTATTTTGGGGGTCCTTATACTAAGGATCGTACTATTTAAGGTACTATATTTGGATCCCCTATGTTCGGAAACTCCCAAATCCCAAAGGCTCCATGTACCTTTATAGTAGATACTTAAGCCTTTAAGGGGTCCCTATATGGGTACTTTTAAGTATATACTATATGGGTACATGGAGCCTCAGGGAATCAGAATAGGACAAAGATTTTAGGGGGGGTACATTAATGTAGGGACTATAGTGGGATATTCAGACACCCATAGTACAGCCAAAGCTCCAAACCCTTTACCCTAAACTTTACAACCCTCATGAGCTCGAACATCTGCCCCTCTAGGACTCGACTCAAATGCCTCAAGTCCTAAACCCTAAACCCTGTACCCTAAACACCATCGTTTGGGCTGTAGGGTTTCGGGTGTGGGGTTCAGCTTCTCGGGGCTAGGGACCGGGTCCGGCACTTCTGAGAAATCTCGGCCTAAAGCTAAGGTAAGGGCCTAATTAGGGTTTTGGGATCCTCTATATAGCATAAACACTTATGATAAGGAACCCTATATGGAATAAGAATAGGCTTCTAAAGCACAAGGCACTGGATTTTGGGCTCAAGGTTAGGTTTGTAGGGGTCCAGGGTTTAAAGGTTTGGGGCAGCTTAGGGTTTAGGGGGCCCAGTTTGAAGGTTTGAAGCTTACGGAACCCGAATAAAGCTCTCATTCATTGGCTGATCAAGCCCTGTTTAAACAGCCGTCGAGGCGACTTTATAACCCTGTAAAGCCATAGACGACCCAATAATAACGAGGTGTCTCAGAGCCGCGCATGATCGCGCCGTCAGGTAGGAAAGCAGGTTGCCAAGGGCGTTCCTTCTCGGAAGCCTACATTCATAGAAATTCCGAGTAGTCTCTGTAGTATGAACCGAGACAGAAGAGAGACAGAGGGAGAAAGCCTACACTAGAAATGAGGAAGAGGGAGAGGAGGCTTCCAGCGACGGCTTTGAGTCACAAGATTCGCCAGTTGCAGCCGTGCGTGGGTTGATTCTGTGTATGCTACTAGCCAGTCGTCTGGTGGGCGCGATGACCAGGATGTAGCCATTGTCATGTGGTCGCAATGCTTGGACAACTGCGTGCAGCAAGTAGTTTCCGGCAATGCAATACTTGGCTCCAGCCTCGGATGTCGCCTCTTCAAGCAAAGGAAAGGATGTCGATGGAGTGGATGCTGCAGCCTTCGCCGATATACAGTGTGTACACTTTGACTGTTGCAGCTCGTATGTCGATGTTCATGCATGCGACTCCATGAAAAATTTGCAGGACCTGCGGGGAGCGCACAAGCAGTGGACTCGAGCTGACGCTAAGCGGGCGCTTGGGGCATCTGTGGATGCCACAGGCTTAGGCGCTTATAGTACTGGGCCCTAAACTCCTAAACCACCTCTGTAGGACTCTTCCAACAGAAAGCCTGGCTTCACGATACTGAAAAGCATGAACCTACAATCCACCCAACACGAGACCCCACTCAAGCTTGAGTCCGACTAAAATCCATACAAAGGCCCGATATGACTTTGCTACTGATACTGAAGACAGGCTCCTGGTCAAGTATGTCCGGAACCCCTAAACTCTACCCAATTCTAGTAAATACAATAACACCCGCACACCCATAAAGGAAACTACCCCCCGTCAAACCCCAAGAGCTCCCTGTAGCCAAACAGAACGATAACACAGGGGCCTTGGCACTTAGAACAGGGTGCTGGTGCGCACTATACTACAACTATAACGAGGAATATAAGGGGACCGTATTGCTACCTATTCCGATCTAAACCCTAAACCCTAAAACCACCTATTATTCGTAGACCCCCCAACTACCCTCTACTATACCTCGACTATACCCCAAATATCCACAATTAAGGGCCATAAGGACTCTATTAAAGGGCCCTTGGGGGTTTTTATTCCGACCTCCATACAAGGGTCCGACCGGCAGAATTTCCCACCAAACCAAAACGAAATTTCAAAGCCCCCTAATGTAGGGGGCTTTAGTAATTTCCTATACTATTTTGAGGGTTCCGTACTCTAGTTATAGTATATTGTACCCCAAAAACGCTGTTCTAATTATTAAGGCCCCTACATTAGAGGAACAGGGCTTAGGGTTTTAGTGTTAGGGCTTAGGGTTTAGAGTTTTGGTGTTAGGGTTTAGGGGTTTAGTTCAGGCTTTAGGGGTTTAGGGTGCTTTTTTTACACAGAGAGCTCAATAACCTATGAATTGAGAAATACCTTAACCTATTATAGAGGGGTTCATACTCAAGGTAAATATTCCTTGATTCCTGGTTAAGAAGCCCTCTGCGTACCTGAAACAGCATAAGTTTAAGGCATACCCCTGAGTTCAGCCTATGACTCAACCTCCCCTACTGCGCACTTAACGACTTGATGGACCATGGGGCTTAGTAACTAGGGTTCTATACAACATAACTATTTCTTGTAAGCACTCTAGCTCCAACTTAAGGCACTGCTGACCGACTTCTAACGTCAAAACCCCCATTAGTTAAACTGCTTAGAGTAACCTCACTTACTCAAGTCCCATGATCCTCGCAGCAGGACCTCTTCAGGCTTTCTTTGATTCAGGAATCCACTTCGAGTGTTCAGGGTTTAGGGTTTAGGGTTGTGGGGTTCAGGGTTTCGGGGATAGGGATCAGCCAGTACCCCGAAACTCAACCCAGTATTCCTGGACCCCAATGCCCAGGTCCTTCTCTCCGCCGGTGACAGAAGGCCAAGCAAGCCACGCCAGCCACACCTGAACCCCAAACCAGGGAGAAAGCTTATACCGGCCTGAGTTGGGAATTGAGGAACAACCAATGTTGCAAATGCCCTGATCCTGCTTCAACATATGACCCACCTTAGAACATGTAGATACAAACACCATAAACCCCTACGGATCCCGTATAAGAGCCGTGTACAAAGCCAGTGAGCACACAAGAACCCTAAACCCAATGCCCTGAACCCTCAACCCTTAAAACCCTAAACCCTCAAAAACCCTAAACCTTGAAAGACCTGAAAGCCCTTAAAGCCCTAAACCCTGAAAGCCCTGGAAAATCAAACAACAATAATAATAATACAACTAGTAATAACAACAACAGTAATAACAATAACAATACTAATGAAAATAACAATAACCATAATAACAGTAATAACAATAATAATAAGAATACTAGCAATAGTAACAATAATAACAATAATAACAATAATAACAATAACAAGAAAAACAACCCTCGCAATAATAATAATAATAATAATAACAAAACAATATAACATAATAATGATAACAACAACATTAATAACAGCAATAATACTAATAGTAATAACAATAACTACAATTATAGCAATAAAAATACTAATAATAATAACAATAATAGTAACAATAAGAAAACCAATAATAATCACAATCATAACAATAATCATACTAATAATAAGAAAGAAAGCTCCTGGGGCCCCGGGCCATGGCGAAGATCAGCTGTGAGGCTCCGAAGGCCAGCGGCACATCGCCGAAGGCGAGGGTCAGGAGGAGCCTAAGAGTTTGGGGGTGTGTAAGGGTTGAGGGTTTAGGGTTTAGGGTTTGTGGATTAGGGTTGCGGGTTTAGGGTTTAGGGTTTGTGGTTTAGGGTTGCGGGTTTAGAGTTTAGGGTTTGGGGTTTGGGGTTTAGGGTTTGGGGTCTAAGGTTTCTGAGTGGACTACTGTATACGGGTTCTATAAAGGTTCGTTCTATATGGGTTTAGGGCATAGGCTGTGGGGTTTAGGGGTTTGGTGCAACAGTTTCGGGTTCAGGGTCAGGAGGAGCTTGATATAGGGGCCTTAATAATCAGAATAAGGTTCCTTTAAAATGCTTCCTTTAAGAATTCAATATCAGGGTCACTATACGGAGAGCAGCCTACTTGAAGGTTCACGGGAATGGTAATCGTGCTTATGCATTACTATAGGAAACGTTATAGCCCCAATTAAGGTTGTTAGCCTTACTTGCTAAGTCCCATGATCCTCCAAGTAACAGTGTTATGGGGTTAAGGCTTATATAAGGTTTAGGGTTGAAGGGCTTAGAGTTTCCGAGTAACCGTCTTCGGTGTTTCGTGACTTTTAAAGAACTGCACCCTTATAAGGTAAAGGTTCTTATAAGGGTTAAGGTTCTATGAGTTACAGGCCTTGGTCTGGTTTGACGGGTTCAGAGGTTTAATGTCTAGGGTTTCCAAATCCTTCTGTAAGGATGCGGGCTGTGTAGAGTCGCTAAATGACGAGAGTCTTACGAAGGAATTACAATCATTCCTGTGGGCTCAAGACTTTAGGGTCAAGAAAAGGATTGCTTTTGAGAAGTTTCAGTCAGGGGGGTTTGTTCGCGTCGTACGGGCCTGGGGTTGCAATTACTTCATCGTGCAGAATTCGTACTTGAAGCGATCGGCCGTAGGGCCGGTACGGGGTGCACCAGGGTTTAAGGTTTAGGGGTTTAGGGTTGCCAGGGTTCTGCAACAAGGAGTCAGAGTGGCTGTGGAAGGGTGTTATGAGGGTTTGGTGAAGGGTTTTTGAAAAGTTGATCAAGGCTTTTTATGACCCTCAACCCCAAGGCCGCAAACCTTACAACCTTAAACCCTGAACAATAAACCCTAGTACAGGGTCTGAACACTTAGTTCTCGCCCTCTAGATATACCCCAACACCTTGTTCCAACCTGGTTCAGGGTTTAAGGTTATGTGGGTGGTTGTCATTATGGTCCCCTTTTGGGGTCCCTATTATAATATGGCACCTAATTTTTACCTGTGACCCCAAACCCTACAAAATAGTAGGTTATGACCCCTTAATTAGAGGGTCGAACCCTTAAAACGGTAGGTTTTTGGATCCACAGGTAGGGTACCCCGAAAGGGACCTTAATTTTGACAACCGCCCATGTGTTTGTCACAGCCTTTGCCGGTTCAACCTGCGGCTCGCCCGGCGGCCCTTCTCACACAGCATGAGGGTTTAGGGTTTAGGGTTTAGGGTTTAGGGTTTAGGGTCATTGTGCGTCGCCAATATGGGAGTTTCCGAAAATAGGGGACCCTAGTATAGTACCCTAAATAGTAGGACCCTTATTATAAGGACCCAAATAAGGTACCCCTATTTTCGGAAACTCCCATATGCCAAACCCTTCTTATCCAGGAGGGTCAGTATAGACGACTATTATTTATGGAATTAAGCTCCCAAAACCATAACAAGGATGGTCCGTTGGGACCTGATGCCCCATAGTGGTACTATATATGGACCCTCAGGTTGTTGCTTGTTGTTTATCGGGCGCTGGCACTAAACCCTAAACCCTGAACCCTACACTTCCTACACCCTAAACCCAAGCCCTGAATTAAAGTGGCAGGGGTAGAGGCGGTCCGAGCCACCAGCCCAGAGGCTCTAACATCTTCAAAACAAGCTTGCACACGAAGGCGAGGTCCATTTCCAACTTATAATAATTATAGGGTTAGGGCTTGGGGCTTGTAGGGCTTAGGGTTTAGGGCTTATAGGGTTTCCGACTTATAGGCTTTAGAAGTTGCCAAGAACATCCAGGGCCTTAGAACTCCTCCTATCATCCTCTTCTAAGGCCCCTGCCCTGCTTTGGCCTTCTGCAGCCCAGAGGCCCCCTCCGAGGGCCATGGGTAGGTGTTGATAACACATGCTCGGATCCCATCCGTTGCTGAGACTCAGGCAACCAGCCCTGCGGCTCCGTCTGAGCCAGGCACCGGTGAGAAGGTGCTGCCTCCACCACCTGCGGTGCCATTCCTCTGGCACTCTATCCGATGCAGGCTAACTAGCCACCATGGCCACTCCAGTCAAAACCCGCTATAAACCTTATGGCAAGGGAAACCTTCTGAAACGCTCTGCAAACCCTGCCAAATCTGAGCTGAACCTAATAATGAAGGCTATACAAAATCTCTCCTAAAACCCTGTACCAGCAGAACCCTGCATCACAGACGCTCTCTTCAATGCCCGAAAGCCCTATCAAATCCCACTAGAACCCGAAAACCCCTTAACCGAAACGCTAAAACCTTTTCTGAATTCCAACCGCTGAGAAACCCTAAATCCTAGACCTCTAGAGCCTTAGAACACTACGTAAATCCTTGAACTCTGAACATCAAAACCTCTTACCCCGTCAACCCTAAAACCCTGATAAAAACCCGCGTGGAACCCCAATAGAATCCTGATGAACTACTCTTGGAAACGCCACTCAAACCCCATAAAGCCTTGTGAAACCCGTAGACAAAAACTAGATAACAATAACCTGCACATCTCCATGAAAACCATCAAAAGCCGGATCACAACCCTACGAAAAGCCAGTAAAAAGGCCTCCGAAGGGCCTAAAACCCTAAACTCCTAAACCCTAACGAAGGGCCTATACCGACAAAGGCACCCAAACTAAGCCCCCGGCATGCCAAAGGTTCGCGCGAGAATGGCACCGGCCTCTGGGACTGTTTTTTATGAAACAGGGTGGGGTTCAGGGTTCCCATTAAGGGATCTATAGGGTTCCTTTAAGGGGTCTATAAGGTTGGGTTTAGGGTTTAGGGTTTAGGGTGTAGGGTTTAGGGTTCGGTTTTTTTCGTGAATGGGTTTTAAGGGTTTAGGGTTTAGGGTTTGGGGTTTAGGGTTTAGCTAGCTTGTGAATGAGGTTCAGGGTTTAGGGTTTAGGATGCTTTAGGGTTTAGGGGTGTTGGGGTTTAGGCTTTAGGGGTTTAGGGGTTTAGGGTTTATAGGGCTCATGAGGGCCTGGAGGGATGAGGCTTTAATGTTGGGGGCTTTAAGGGTTTACCAGCACCCCCCCAAAGGGTTTAGGGTTTAGGGTTTAGGGTTTAGGGTCTATAATACCTTAAATACCCAGGATTAAGGACCATAAGGGCTCTATTGGAGGGTACTTGGAGGGGTGCTGGTAGTGCTTAGGGTTTTGGGGTTTGGGGCTTACGGCTGCTGCAAAGGTTCCAGGACCCAGGCTTACTTTTGAAGGGTTGCCTGGAAGGTTAATTGAAGGGTTTCTCTAAGTAAATCCTTCTCGTCTTCTACGAGGTCTATAGTTTCCCACAGAGGACCCAATATCCCTTAATCAAGGAATATAGCCTAAATCATTTTATGAAGCCCCTTATAATTTAACGTCTATTCCTTAATTACGGGGTATTGGGCTCTCTGCGTTTGTAGGATGTTGCAAGGGGCTTGATGGAACTTGCTTGTAGGGGCTTGTAGGGGCTTACGGGGTTCTCTGACAGTCTGAGTGTGTGGGGCTTTGTGGTTCTAGGGTTGGTTCAGGTTTCAGAACTTAAGCCTACCAGCTTCCCTCAATCTCTTTCAAGACCCGAGGAAAGGTAGGGCCAGGTAGGGTCTGCTTGGAAGACTACACCAGTGTCTTACACAAGCAAACCGTAGAAATACACATGCATGTGCGTATATGTCTAACTATGAAAACAAATAAGTTTACATGTACATATTCGAAAATTATGCTAGTATGTAATTATAGAACGATGTAATTATTACATTATTACATAACAATATAGCTATACAGTTGTATCATTTTGTGTACCTATATGTGTATATACATAACATGTGTGTGTTGACATGTATATATGTATAGACATACACAACTACATGTACTATCTGTATATATGCACAGACAGAGAGCGACACAGATATGGATAGATAGATAGATAGATAGGCAGATAGAGAGATAGACTCTCATCTAACCCGAGTTCTATCCTGAATTATACAACTCTCTACCTCCCTAAACCAGGAACGACAGATTAACATTGCAGAATTCCATGGCCCCAATAAGGTCAATCCCTTAATTATGATACGACTTTGCACAAACGCAAAAACTGGTAAAGTCTGCCTAGTCAGCACAAGCAAGCTATGATAACCAAGATAGATCTTTGTACGAACCCAAAATCGGATAAAGTTTGCCTACTCAGCTACAAGCAAGCAAGACGACCGTCAGACCCAGTCACAGTCGGGGGCTCAACGGCAGCCCTGGGCCCTAAACCCAAAACCCTAAACCACTGAAACCCTTGCAACAGAAACCAAAAGAACACAGCAGCCCAAAGTGGGCCGCTTAAGGTTAAATGGCTTTAAAGTCGAGCGGGGGGGGAGGGGGCGNGGGGGGGGTGCATGTAAGGCTTTTAACAATGGCTTCAAAAGGGCTTTAAGATTTTGACTTTGGGGGAAAAAGGGCTTGCAGATAGTGTGCAACAGCTTTCGAGCATGGGGTGAGAAGGTTGGAGTTTTCGGGTGAAGCGGGCGAGCCGCACTGTACTCCTGACTGCTTAGGTTTAGGGTTTAGGGTTTAGGGTTACTGATAATTGACAACTTTGTCAACAATCTCCGTCGGCCCCAAACTGCTAAACCGCGAATCCCGAACTGCAAGCACCCTTCACAGGCATCCTAAGCCGTAAATCCGAAGCCCTTAACCCCATGGCCTAAGTGAAAATTCCAACCTCCGCCACGAAACACGTATAACTCCTGCTAAAGCCGCGTCTCCGTCTAGAACCCCCAAAAAAACGGTTCATCTCCTCTGAAACGGTTTAGGGTTTAGGGTTTAGGATGGTTTAGGCTACTATAGCCTGCCATACAACCAATGAAAACAACTACGCAGCCCTTGTAGAAACCCATCCACAAGCGGAAATTGACGAAACATATGCCAAGCAGTACTATAGGGGGTACATTTATTTAGGCCCTATATTAACAACATGTTTCCGCAGTGTCCTCACCGACCGCACGCCGCTGGAACTGCTGAGAGGCCTCGGACATCGTGGGCGTTGCAATTTAGGGTTTAGGGCTCTACTATAGGGGCCTTAATAATTAGAATAAGCCATTGGGGCCCCTTATACTATAGTTATAATAAGGAACCCCCAAAATAGTATTGGTAATTATTTAAGGCCCCTAGATTACATTCATATGTAAGCTTCTTGAAAGGCTCCCGTCCAGGTTCCCTCAGGGGTTCCGTAGAGATTCCTGGTGCTGTTTTCTAACCATACAGGGATGATAAACCAGGGTCCTACAACAGTTTTACTAAGGGCTTGAACTTAAAGCGTAGGATTGTTTCTGTAAGGGTTCTACAGTGGGCTTTTCAGGGGTTGGGTAGGTGATAGGCCTTTAGAGTTCTGCCAGGATTTTCACAGGTTGTATAGGGTATGTTATATGAAGGGTCTTGAAGATGTCTTTATGCGTGCAGTGTTAAACGGTCACGGGGGTTTTCAGGGAGCTTAAACGGGCATTGTCGACCTTCATTGATTGGTGGTACCTAACGTCTCGGTCGTTATCTTCATGATCCTACTCTGTAGCGTTCTACGGTGATTAGACTAAAGCCAAGAATTTCTGGAACTCCCGGATGAGAGTCTTAGTGTGCGACTGGCATCGTTTTGGCACTTCCGTATCAACGGAACCGTTCGACGGCTTGATTAAAGCGCCTGCGTCTTGCTGGCTGCAAAGCTCTCAGAGAACGCCCAAATCCTCAGCGAAGTATTACATATTATTACATCTTATGTGAACAACTATCCCTCACATGGTGAAAGCCTAGAGAACCCTTGATGAATCAGCAACAAGTCCAAAGAGCCTCGGAAGCCAACGACCGCGAAAACAAACAGTGCAAACCCATAAACCGTCCACCTAAGCCTTAAAGCCTAAACCCTCAACATAAACTTAAACCGTAAACCATCCTAGATCCTGCACCCTAAACCCTGGCACCTAAACCAAAATTCATGTGAATCTAAACTCTGAAGCCCTACAGGCAACTCATTAAGTTCTCTGAGTTGAGGGATCCTCCGGGCTGTTGTCGGAATGCTAACGCAGGCACTTCCGGCCTCAGTACCAAGCAGGACCGAGATAGGATTTCTAAGGGTCATATAGGAGGGTTTAGGGGTTTAGGGTTTAGGGTTTGGGTTCAGGGTTTAGGGCTTAGGGTTAAGGTTTAGGGTCTAGGGTTTAGGTTTTTTGTAAGGATCCCTGTCAGAGAGTCCAGTAGGTTGTTATGATTATTTTGTCTTTTTGCTTGCTTCAAGCCGTTTTGGTTCGGAAGAGTTTTATTGGGGGTTTGCATGGGGTCTACAGTCTGCATGGTCTTGGAACGGTTTGGACGGGCGGGTCTAAGGGTTTTCAGAAGGGGTTTAGGGCTCGCAGCATTAAATTAAACGACAACAGACCATCTCCGACGCACGTATTTGTAGATACAAGCTGCTTGGCCGCGACATCTCACCGTGAATAAGAGTATAACAGATGCACAAGCGTCTTTATCCCGAAACCCTGAACCCTATACTCCATGTGTACCAGATTTGGGAGTTTCCGAAAATAGGGGGGTTACCTTATTTGGGGGTCCTTATACTAAGGATCCTACTATTTAGGGTACTGTATTAGGGTCCCCTATTTTCGGAAACTCCCATTTCGGCTCTAGTGTGTTAGGGGGGTGAGGATCTGGGCTCGAAGTTCGGCATCTCCATGATAAGAGCAGGGCTTTGTCGGTTTTAACGAGCTTTTAGAAATTGTAAGTAACCAGGGAGAATAAAGTATAAACCTTTATTTCATAATGGTTCCTCTAAAGAAAAAAGTATTAAAGTATGGTACTCCAAAGCTCAGTTAATAGGGTTTTGCAGGCCCCAAACCCTATTAAACGGTTTGATGTTTGGTTTAGCAGCCAGCTGGAGTCCGTTTGAGGCCTGCAGACTAGGGTTTAGGGTTTTGGATGGTTGAGGGCTTAGGGTAGCAGGCTCATAGACCACGATAAGCGTGGGAGTTTTGTCTGGTCAATGATACTCTACTTACTCCTCTGATAACAAAAAACACCAATACACAACAGTTCTGCTAAGTAGAATTCAACTCTCAAGCCTAAAGTCCAGCTTCGGGGTTCCGGACGAATCCCCAATATATGATGCAGGGCTGCTGCACCCCCCCCCATGGTATCCCCCCCCCCTGCCCCCGCCCTGTGGAGTGGGGCCTGTGGTCTTTTTGGTTGGCCCCGCCCCAGTGTGTTCTACAGAGGAACGTATGGTTGCTGCAGCTTGTTGGTAGTAATGTCGTGGTTACGTGCCTTGTCCCCTTCCCCCCCTGTGGGGTGGGGCCTGTGGTCTTGTTGGTTGGCCCCGCTGGGGGGCGGTATGGTATGGTTGCTGCCGCTTGTTAGTAGTAATGTCATCGCTACGTGCTCGTTCCCATACGACAACATTTGATGCTGCTCTTTTCTCCTTGCAACTGGTGCCCCTGTCCGGCCGAGGGGGGGGGNGGGGGGGGGCGGAGGGGTGTGGAAGCCCAAAGAACTACGTAGCTTGGGGTTCCTTGGTACAGGTATGGTAAAGTATACCCCGATAGCCCATTCTGATTGGCCCTGACCCTATCCTAAACCAGTTTCCTAAGTAGCCCCATTATAATATGGAAATCCTAAGCAGCCCCATTATAATAAGGGTACCCTTATTCCTACTATTCGGTTTTAGTCAGGGGCCCTAAAAGGGCAAAAGGGTACCACTCAGGAACCTAGTAAACAGGTTCTTGCAAAGAACCTGTTTAAGGATACGGCTCAGGGCTGGGCTTGTTAGCACGCTGTTTAGAAGGACGAATTTACACGGTGTAATGGTTTTGGGGCTTCGGATTTGGTGGTTTGGAGTTTCGAGTTGCTTTGCACGCTCAAAGCTTGCATTAAGGTATTATGGTTGGCTTTATGTCCCTTCTGGTCGGGTTCACGTTGTCACGACGACGGGGCCATTGTCGAGGCTTCAAAACCAAGAATTTAGGGTTTAGGGTTTAAAGATCGGGTTTGGGGTTTACGAGCCAGCTCAGCAGGATGAGGAGACTCCATGGCGGAAGCCATGCGGATATGCAGGATGCAAAATTTCGATGCACGAATTAAATGCCTGTACAAGTTGCACAGCCTATGGAAACATGCTGCGCAAGGATTCCAGTGATTCCGATTCCGCTGGCACGGAGGCGCTCAGTCAGAGAAGTGCAACTGCATCTCTGAGCTACGCCTGCAGCCGGAGGCTATTGGTGAGGGTTTTGAAGGGCTACCTCTAGGCAAGCACGTTCAGGCCTATTAATTCCCTCCGCGAAACCCTAAACGTAAAAGCCCTTTTGCACGTCTAAGTGTTATTTATACACACACTTGCACACATACAGTTGCGTTTATGTATATGTATATATATACATATATATATACATGACATCATACCTCTAGCTTTATGGCGTCTTGCTTACACAAATCGCTGGTAATCCCTGCAAGGGTTCAGGGTCTGCAGCCGAAAAAGCTTGACGTGATTGATACTAGTCATAGAAATACTTCTGAATGACAGTACTAGCACCGACAATGATGGCCATCCAAGCCATTTTAACCGCCAAATCCCAAGCCCTAAGCTCGCAACACTGAGAGAAATCAGGGTTTTCGTGATGAGGCACACAGCAAAGGCCCTTTACCTCATGTAGCCCCCCTAAACCCTAAACCCTTATCCGTTCTTTATTATTGGCGGGGACCTCGGAAAATTGAAAGCGGTAGCCTGTAGTTTCTTATCCTCAGGAGCCTACTAGACCCAAAGAAGGCTGTAGACCCTAAATCAAGTGGATCTAGGGTTTAGGGTTTGGGGTTTAGGGTTTAGTTCCCTACTACTTTGTGGAGTTTGGGGCCACTTAAAGGATCATGGGGCTTAGTAACTAGGGTCATAAATAAGGTAACCATACTCAGAATTCCTTATAACCCCAATGAAGGTACTTATAACCTTACGTACTAAGTCCCTTGATCCTCCAAGTAACCTAAACCCTACTGTTACCCTAAACCCCTAAACCCCTAAACCCCAAACCCTAAACCCTAAACCCTAAACCCTAAACCCTAAACCCTAAATCCTAAACCCTAAACTCCCATGTCCCCATGATCCCTAAACCCTAAACCCAAACCCTAAATCCCCAAACTCCAAATCTTAAACCCTAAACCCCAAACCCTAAACTCTCAAACCCTAAGCCCCAAACCTGAACCCCAAACCCGAATACTTAAACTCTAAACCCTAAACACTTACACCTAAACCCTAAAACCTAAACTCTAAACCCCTAAACCCTAACACTTGAACTTTGGCAAGGGAGCAAGCGCCTCCGTGAAGCTCCTCTCGACCATGTCGAGATTCTGGTGGAGAATTTGCATCTGCCCAAGGTTCGAAAGGGTTTAGGGTTGTGTCTAGGGGTTTAGGGGTTTAGGATTTAGGGGTTTAGGGGTTTTGGGTTAGGGTTAGGGTTGAGGGGTTAGGGTTTAGGGTTTAGGGATAAGGGCTTTGAGGGTTGCGCAGGTTTGGACACGCATTTTATGAGCTTTATGAATTTATGAGGAGTTCGTGGGTTTAAAGAGAATTATAATCTTTCATCAGGGCATCATAGGTTTGACAACGGTTTTACAGCGAGGGCGTTGTGCTATGTGCTTTCAGGGCTCTTGTCTATTAGCGGGAAAGATCCTAAACCCTAAACCCTAAATCCTAAACCCGCCTAAACCCACGAGGGGTGCAGGGGCTTTGGGCTTGGGGTTGAGGGTCCTTAACGGGATCTATAGGGGTTCCTTTAAAGGGTTCCTTAAAAAGGGATCTACAAGAAATACTATTACTATAAGGGTACTATAATATAGGGGCCTTGATAATTAGAATAGGGTTCTGGGGCCCATTATACTATACTTATAGTATGAGGAACCCCCAAAATAGCCAAAATGGTAATTATTAAGGCCCCGATATTGCTGTTTGAGGTGCTTTTGCCGGGGTCCGGACTAGGGCTGAGTCCCCTTATTGGGCTTTATATCATAGGTCATAGGGATTTAAGCAGGCACAAGCCACCATACTGGACCCTAAACCCTAAACCCTATGTAAGCCCTAAACCCTAAACCCCTAAACCCCTAAACCCCTAAACCCTAAACCCCACATGTCACCATACTGGACCACTGAAGGTAGGGCGGGGGGGCCTCAGACCCAGACCAGTGACAGATAAATCGGATAGCTCGCCCTACACTAAAGGGATCTCTTAAAGGGGTCTATCGGGGATCTATATGGGAGTTTCCGAAAATTAGGGGTACCTTATTTTGGGGTGCTTATAATAAGGATGCTCCTATTTAGGGTACTATATTAGGGTCCCCTATTTTCGGAAACTCCCATCTTGTAAGAGTTCTGGCCTTAATAATTAGAATAGGGTCGTAGGGTTCCTTTTAGCGGTTTAAGACAAACCTCTGGCGCATGCTCCAGTGCGCTGCTTCAAGGCATCGACGACTCACAGGAGCGATGGAGTCAGGGATGCACTTGCCCAGAGACTCCGATATCCCTCACTGGTAGGGAATATACCCTACATTATAGTAGGATCCCTAATATGATTTAAGGTATATTCCTGCATTAAGGGATATTGGAGTCTCTGAGGATGCACTTGAGTTAAATGCACACCTTGACCATCTCGGTGTCGTTTTTAAAGCTTCTTTGATCTCCTGCGTAGTCCTGGGTCGTCAACTAAGACCATCGCTGCGCCTTTCTTGCCCCAAACGCGGCCCTGAAAGATGTAGGGTTCGGCAGAAGTGATCCTTAAGTTCCACAGGTATACCTATTCTGAGATTATGATGTTAGGCCTTCTGAGGTCTTGTGATTGCAGCTTTGGCAGTGCTTCTTGTGCTGTGGGCCCAGGGATCCAGGTCTCTCTTAACCGCAGCTCGCTCGACTTACATGGGAGTTTCCGAAAATTGGGGTACCTTATTTTGGGGTCCTTGTTTTTAGGATCCTACTATTTTTGGTACTATATTAGGGTCCCCTATTTTCGGAAACTCCCACATAAGAATACACATTCCACGATACGTTTTGATCTGTTACCTTGCAGAGTCGGGATGTTCCGGGCGTGTCAGGGTTTCGGCTTCAGGATCTATTCCTACTGGTTCAGAACCCTAAGAGAAGTAAAAGTTAACCTTTGAGGTTATATAGGGGTTATACTACCCCACAAAGGTTGAAGGTTACCTACTCTACTACTATGCTCATGAGGCTGCAGGGAGTATGCATCTCTCTTGGAGTTGCAGAATCCGAATCCCCAAGCCCCCACCCGGCACCCGACACCTTCTTCACAATCTGCTGGACGCAGTCTTGCCTGAGTCTCCCGAAATGGCAACTGCAAAGACCCTTCCTCTACGAAACATTACTTCATACACGGAAACAAGAAAGGTCCCAACATGCAAATTTTTGCGGTAGAAGCCCTTGTGAAAGCAAAAACAAGCTACCCTCGATCCTAGCCCCAAACCCCCTAAATCCCTTAGTTGCTGAGTTCATAAGCCCCAAAAGGTGTAGACTTTCAGTCTTCTAGTAGGTAATATTATCCCAAAACGTCTAGAGTGTATCCACTCAGCTACTAAGATCCTGAAACCCCCATTCCAACACCGTAGGGTTGAAGGTCTCGGGTGCCATCTAAGGAACCCTTCAAGGGCTACTGGGGATCCTTTGAAAAACCCGAGGGTGTATAAGGCTCCTTTAAGGGCTCCTTCAAGGGTTCCCTTAAAGGAACCTTGATTTCAAAGGACCCCTCAAAGGAGCCTAAAATGTCAACCCTTATAGTACCACTTAAAGGAACCCCTTTATGATTTGATGAACCCTTACAGGAACCCTAAAGCCGAACCCCTAAACCCTAAACCCTAAATGAACCCTTACAGGAACCCCGAAGCCGATGTTGCCAAGTTGCAGCACCGAGGGGTCCGTCGACCGACTGTAGAAGACCTTCTCCTGCACAGCTGGGGTAGTAGAAGCCAGAAAGTTGGAACATCAATACCCTCATGCCCTTAAGGTTAAGTATAGAAGATCCCAGCACTGATCTTCCTAAGTCCATGTTCCAACTTCGTGGGGCTTTGGGTCAAGACTCCTGAAAACATCCAGGCATCAATGTAGCTCGGGAAGGAAAATGAAACTTCTCCGAGACTCCAATAGGCATATTCCTTAAATCATAGTAGGATCCCCAATATGATAAGGGATATTGGAGTCTCCGGGTTATCAGCATCTCGAGCAGCATGAATCTGGTCTGTCCCGTACTCGTGACAAGCAGCCATGGGTTCGTGATTGGAAAAAAGGGTGTGAAAAAATGCAGCGGTTTAGGGTTTAGGTTTTGTGGTTTAGGGTTTAGGTTTTAGGGTTTGGGGTTCAGGGCAACCTGAAAAGCTAAGCAAACAACAGCTGTAGCAGCTCAATCAACAAACTTGACCTTCCGCAAAACAACCGCAATATTGACTGAAGAAAGAAGCCGTAGCACAATGCATGGCAGACTGCGCTTGTCCCAAACCCGCGAACATGAATCCGCCATGGCTCCTTTTGCTGCTCGGGCGCACCTGAAGCCAGGACTTTTGAGGGTTAGGATTTCGATTTCGGGCTTGTCCCTCATCCGCCAAGCTTAGCGTTATCTATGAAGGCTGAATTGGGCTCTGCTTTCAGTGAATAGGAAAGGATGTCACTGAAGCCTGTAGTTTCCGACGAGTCGAACCCGGATCTTTTCTGTCACGACAAATACCCAGCTAAACGAAGATGCAGGAGAGGGGCTAATGACGAGACAAAACTAAAACGTGTCTGTGTGTATACAAGTATGCCGGATGATGCTGTGGCGCAGCGTGCTGCATTCATGTCGTGGTCAGTACCCAAGAGTTCTGCCCTCTCAAGCCCTAAAGACGCAAAGCCATGAACCCGACCACAAACACCGAATCCCTAACCCTCAACCCTAAACCCTAAACCCTAAACCCTGAACCCTAAACCCTAAACACCGAATCCCTAACCCTCAACACTACCGCCCTCGACCCTGAAACCCTGGCCCTGAGAAGGTTGAGGGTAGACCCTTGATCCTAAACCCTCAAACTCTCAAACCCTCAAGCCCTTAAACCCTTAAACTCCTGCATCCCTACAACTTTTCTAAAAACCTAAGACCCCCGGGAGGATCCAAAAAGTAGATCCTTTAATGGGGGTTCCTATAAAGTACCCTTAGTAGTATAGCGCCCCAAATTAGGGGATCTACTTTCTAGATCCTCCCGGAATTCTGGGACCCCAGAAAATCAGGGTTTGGGGTTTAGGGTTTAGGGGTTTAGGGTTTAGGGGTTTAGGGTTTAGGGGTTTAGGGCTCAGGGTTTAGGGGTTTAGGGTTTGGGGTTTGGGGTTCTTGCTTATATTATATTTGTGGTATAATATACCCCCAAACCCCAGTCTAATCATGAAGGCCCCTATATGGCCCCATATCATAGAGCCCTTATCGTATCCCCTTTAAGGAACCCTATTCTAATTATTAAGGCCCCTACATTAAGCCCAGACTCGAAACGGGAAGGCCCAAAAACAGCCCAAAAGTGTCCAAAAAGGCTCCTGGGACCTACCAAAAAATCCAAAGACCTCGTATGTTCCCAGACCTCCGGGAGGATCTATAGAAAGCCCTAGACCCTAAACCCTAAACCCCTAAACCCCTAAACCCTAAACCCCTACACCCTAAACCCCTACACCCTAAACCCCTAAACCCTAAAGCCCAAACCCTAAATCCAAAACCCTAAATGCGTTATTAAGGCCCCTTTAAAGGTTTCGGGCTGAGGGTTTCAGGGGTTCAGGGTTTCAAGGTCTTAGGGTCCTAAACCCCTGAACCCTAAACCCCTAAACCCTAAACCCCAAACCCCAGTTTTCTGGGTTCCCAGAATTCCGGGGGAGGATCCAGAAAGTAGATCCCCTAATTTGGGGCCCCATACTACTAAGGGTACTTTATAGGAACCCCCATTACCTTTTGGATCCTCCCGGGGGTCTGGGTCAGGGGCTAGACCCTATAATTAAGGGGTTTAGGGTTTAGAGGTTTAGGGTTTTGGGTTTCAGGAGTTACAACCCACAATTTTGTAAGTTTGGAGCTACAGGAAGTTACTAGGGTTACTATCGGAACCTTACTAGTCAAAACATCGTTGTGAGCCTACTATAGTTTAATTTTACCCCATACTGAAAAATAGGATAACACCTTATAGAAAGCCTATGCCCTAAACCCTAAACCCTAACCCTTATGTATTCAGAACACAGGCCTAGCCCACCGGGCCTTTGGAGGGCGGAGGCGAGGAAGGGGAATTCTGCTCTCGCGCGTCCGGGGCCTCCTCGACGCCATGTGCCTGAAGGTTTAGGGTTTAGGATTACACAACGGGGCCTTAATCATTTCAGGGTTTTGGCTTTAGGGTGTTATAAGGAGCTTGAGAAGGCTTTAAAGGTTATAATATCGTGACCTTAATCAATAGAACGGGGTTTTATGGGCTTCATAGGGCGGTAGCCTTAATCAAATACGGGTCTTGCAAGGTGTTGCTAAGCTTTGTGCCAACATTGTGAAGAGTTTTGTACCGTTTAATATGTGGGCCCCAATAATTACACTAACCTACACATGGACTCAAGGCGGGCACGCTCTTTCACTATGCATACATGGACTGGCAGATTCCGAAGCAAGCTCAATTTTTAGGGTTTAGGGCTTAAGGGTTTAGCGGTTTAGGGGTTTAGCGTAGAAGGCAGAAAAAGAGAACGCAAAATCGGAGCCTCAACCCGAAAAACCTGAACCTGAACACCAATGCTGAATCCCCACGCCCCAAATCCTGAACTCCAACTCCCCGAGCACAAAGCCCCTTAGATTTAGGGTTAAGGGTTAGGATTTAGGGTTTAAGAATCGCAAGCTTTTGCATTCGGGAAAGCTGCCTGGTCGTCCTCCTCCGGCTGCTCCGGCTGCGGCGTCTCCTCCTGACGGATGGTTTTTATTGGTCTTCATGTGGCTTTTAACGGCATCAATGCATTTCTATACGGTTTATTGTTTTTTAATGCCCAGACGGTCCATACACACTACTATTATGGAACTAGGTCCCCCAAACCATAATGGGGATGGTCTTTTAGGGCCTAATTCCATGATAGTAGTGTATATGGACCCTCTGGGATGGCTGTAGGAGGTTTTATGGAGTTTTCTACGGTGCTATAGCTTAGTTGCTGAGTTCATAAGCCCCAAAAAGTGTACACTTTCAGTTTTATAGTGGGTAATATTATCCCAAAAAGGGTAAAGTGTATCCACTCAGCTACTAAGTGTGGGTTTCATGAACTGCAGACCGGAACCCTCAGCCACCGGGCTTCACATTTTGGGGTTTCAGGAAGTGCATGTTGGAACTATTCCTGAGATGCCGAACCCTAAAGACTGACATAGAGGCCGTAATAATTAGAATAGGGTTTGGCCACAATCATGGTAATTAGCCCCTATATTAGATTCGCTGTTTAGGGTGTAGAGTTTAAAGCCCGAAAGCACCCAGTCAAATACCATCGCAACTGCTCAAGGTACGTACGGACATACCCATAATCAACACCATCCTTCGTATAGACCTACAGCTGGAAACCACAAACATTAACCAGTCACTAAACTGTCACTAAATCCTCTTGAAATTCGGGTTTGGGGTTTAGGGTAGAGCTCAGGATCTAGGGTTTAAGGTTCCTCTAGAATTCGGGTATGTGGTTTAAGGATGTTTCGGGTTCAGGGTCTGGGGTTTAGGGTTCCTCTAGAATTCGGGCTTGGGGTTTAAGGATGTTTAGGGTTCACTGTTGTCTCTTGCTACTCCCGGTCGATCCTGGCCATGTCCTGCTCGAATGCTTTGCGCTGCTTCATAAACAGGGTTTACGGCTTAGGGTTGAGGGTTTAGGGTTTAGGGTTGCTCCCCCATCCAAGCATCCCATTGCTTGGTTCGACGTTCCTTTTCGTCCGCACGCTGGGCACTCCCACCCACGTCGAAGGGCTCGGCCGCAGAGGGGCCTTGCTGAGATCCTGGGGCCAGGCCATACTCGCGACTTTTCGGGTTTAGGGTTTAGGGCTTGGGCCATTTCTTCCCACCCATCTCAAATGCCGGAGCTCCCTGTACCGAGGACGTGAGTGGGGCTTTTGAAGGAGCAAACGGTCCGTACCGCTGGAGCCGATGCCGCCTGAACCGCGGTGGCGAGCAGGGAATGGCTCAAATGTGTGCCTATCCTGTGACGGTTTAGGGTTTCGGGCTTAGGGATACCCTAAACCTTAAACCCTAAGCCCTAAACCCCTAAACCCTCTTGGGTTATCATCTGAACAAGCAGCTACGGAGCCTTACCGACATTCTTTGCCAACAAAGCCTCCAAATAGGAGAGGGTGGTCGCGCTTCGACTCACGGTTTCAAAGTTTAGGGCTTTGGGTTTGGGGTGTAGGGTCTTGGGTTTGGGGGTTTGGGGGTTTAGGGGTTTAGGGTTTAGGGGTTAGGGGTTAGGGGGTGTAGGGTTTAGGGTTTCCTAAGGTTTAGAGGTTGGAGTCAGGACGTAGGGCACAAGTGTTGAGGGTAAAAGGCCGAGAAGCACTAGATAGACTCGGCAAAACCCGAGACCTCAAGCTGCCTAAATACTGCGTTACGGCGCTGCGCACTGTAGGTACTTTAAGACTGTGTATGATAGGTAACCGAATCTACATTTGCCAAGCCTGACCACTAAACCCTTGTGCCCACGCCTCAAAGAAACGCCTAGTAGATCCCCTTAAAAAACTCTCGCTGACCCCTTATAGATCCCAACAAGCCCTAAACCCTAAACCCGAAACTCTGAACCCTAAACCGTGAACCCTAAACCCTAAACTCTAAACCCTAAACCCCTTCTCCTGCTCCTTGGCATCCTCCTTCTCGTGCTCTGTGTCGCGCGCAGTCGGAGACCTTCCAGTAACTAGGGATCTAGGATTTAGGGCTTATAGGGTTTAGGGTTTGGGGTTTAGGATTTGAGGGTTTAGGGATTTAGGATTTAGGGCTTATAGGGTTTAGGGTTTAGGATTTAAGGGTTTAGGGATTTAGGCTTTAGGGCTTGTAGGGTTTATGGGTCTGGGCTTAAGGGCTAAGGCTGGTTTTACCTGTGGATCCCAAAGCCTACTGGCTCAAAAAAACCTACTGTTTTCCAGGCGATGCCATAAAATTAAGGGGTCATAACCTACTATTTTGTGCGGTTTGGGGTCACGGGTAGGGTTTAGGATTTAGGGGGGTTCTCTAAGGGTTCCTATAAGGGTCTAAAGGGTTTCTCAAAGGTTCCGTTTAAGCGGGGTTTAGGACTTCGTGTTGCTGGCGGTTGATCCGGGCACCGGGGAGTCGCTCAGCGACGGGGTCAGCGGGACGACACGGGAAGAGAAGGCATTAGTTACGGTGCATTTGGGAGTAGGGGACCCTAATATAGTACCCTAACTTGTAGGATCCATATTATAAGGACTCCAAAATCAGGTGATTTTGTAAATCACACCATTTAAAATTTAAAAAGCATGTCTTCTTCCAAGAGCTGCAATCTGCAATCTGGTCAGAAGCTGCGTGCACTGCTGTTGCTGACGCACTTGCGAATCAAAAGGCGTCTCGTCGAAAGAAACGACGCGATGTCACGCGTGTGCTGCATGGCCTCTCCGCGGCCCACAGGCACCTAAGCCCTAAACCCTGAGCCCGGCAAGCCTGGTCTTCTTCTTCTTCTTCTTCGAAGTCCTTTTGCCGTCTTCCCATGACCATCGACTTTGTGTCTTTGTTTATTAAGTCTTTGGTTTTGGAGACGTTTCTTGCGCTTTTGGATACGGCTCAAAAAGTATGTCAGGCTCTTCTTTTGCTTCTGACTGAAACGCAGAAGACGTAGCTTCTTGGTAGCGTAGCTGTGCCCGCATCGGCCAAGCTGTGCTCTGCGCGGCACCGCCGGGCTACACCGGTTTCTTCCTCGCAAGGAGAAGCCACTTATGGCAGCCAGGATCGCTTTGGAGACATCCTTGGTCTGGGTTGGATACATGTAGGCTCTAACGTTTCTGTGGGAAACAAAAACGCTCCTAAACCCTAGACTCAATGACTTCATCGCGCTGAACTGTAATGTAAACCCTAAACCCAAAGCCTGCAAAAACACCCTATAAAAGACCTAGAAAACCCTGCTCCAAAAACCACAATTAACTATTAGGACACCATAAAAGCCCTCAGAACACCCCAAACCCTAAACCCTGAACCCTAAGCCCTAAGCTCTAAACCCTAAGCCCTAAGCTGTATATATACATATATATATATATATAAACCCTCCGCCGTAAACCCTAAACTCTAAACCCTGAACCCCAAGCCCGCCAATCCTACACCCCTCAAGTACCCTTCAATAGAGCCCTTATGGTCCTTAACAGTGGGTATTTAAGGTAAACTAGAGGGTAGTTGGGGGGTGCTGGTAAACCCTAAACCCTAGACCCTAAACCCTAAAACCCTAAACCCTAAACCCCTAAACCCCCTAAACCCCCTAAACCCCTAAACCCACTAAACCCTAAACCCTAAACCCTAAACCCTAAACCCTAAACCCCTAAACCCCTAAACCCCCTAAACCCCCTAAACCCCTAAACCCCCTAAACCCTAAACCCTAAACCCTAAACCCTAAACCCCTAAACCCCTAAACCCTGAACCAAAGGAGCACCTCTCCGGCTCGGCGCTCTCGGGCCTGCTGGCCTCGCCCCTTGAGGCCTCTGAGGACTTGCGTAGGGTGCTTTGTTTGGGGGGCATTCAGGGTTTATATACCTTAAGCTACCAAACCCTACTTTTTTTTGTAGGTTCTTTTTATAAACCCTAAATAGATTTTATAGGGACCCTACCAAAAAGTAGGTTTTGGCGGGTTAAGGTAGGGTTGAGGGTTGAGGGTTTGGGAGGGTTTAGGGTTTAGGGATTTAAGACCCTAAACCCTAAACCCTAAACCCTAATAGGGTTTCAGGGCTTTCGGGGTTTCCAGGGTTTGGGGCTCTAGGCTCAGGGCTTTAAGGCTGTAGGGATCGAGGGTTCAGGGGTTGAGGGGTTTAGGGGTTTAGGGGTTTAGGGTTTAGGGGTTTAGGGGTTTAGGGTTAAGGGTTTAGGGTTTAGGGTTTCAGGGATTGGGGTTTTGGGGCTTAAGGCGTCAGGGCTCGGGCTTGGGGCTTTTGGGCTTTAGGGCTTTCGGGTCTAAGGTTTAGGGTATGGTTCCTGGAACCGTTCAGTAAACATTCTTTTCCAGGTTTCTGCGAGTTTTTCTCAGGCGTTTAGGGATACGTACTATAAATGCTCTTTGGGGGGTCCTTTAGCCTTTCCTTCAAGGCCTCAGCTGTTAGCGCTCTGAAAACCCTGAAGCGTTCTCCTTTCAGTGTTCTGGAAGCTTACTTGGAACTTTTGGGACTTTGGAAGTCCAGGTATAAGTACTACAATGGGATCCGAAAACCTACCGTTTTAAGGGTTCTACCCTCCAATTAAGGAGTCATAACCTACTATTTTGTAGGGTTTGGGGCCACAGGTAAGTACCTTTACGGGGGTTCTGGACAACTATACGCAAGGTTACTTACTTTGTGAACAACCCCCCTACTAAGCCCATGATCCTTTAAGTAAACCCTTACCCTAAACACTCAGGGGAACCTTATGATAGAACCCTATAGTACCCTTTAAAGGAACCCCTATAACCCTACTTCCTACGTCCCATTAACCCTAAACCCTAAACCCTTTATAGATCCCTTTCAGGAACCCCTTATAGATTCTTTTGAGGAAGCCCTTATACATCCCCTCCAGGAGCCCTTTAAGGGCTCCATGAACCTGCAAGCAGGTTTAGGGTTTAGGGTTTAGGGTTTAGGGTCGGATAAATAGCTTTGCAGGCCCGGCCTGTGGGTACCGAGCCGGGAAGCTTCAGATCTAAGCGTGCTGGCGTGTAGGGGTTCAGGGGTTTAGGGTTTACGGGTTTAGGGGTTTGGGGGTTTCGGGGTTTAGGGTTTAGGGTTTTAGGATTTAGGTTTTAGGGTTTAGCGTTTTAGGGTTTAGGGTATAGGGTTTAGGGGTTTAGGGTTTAGGGGTGCCAAAGACGTCACCCCACTAATCCCTTCCAGTTCCAAGTCCTACGCCCAAGACCCTTCAACCCTAAACCCCTACGCCCTAAACCCTAATAGAGTCCTTACAGAACATATAAAACAACTCTTCAAGGAACACTTAAAGCAACCCCTATAGAAGCCTTACTGAACCTTGAAAGGAAACCTGGACCTTGAAAAAAACCCTTATCGAAACCTCGCGATCCTAAACCATAAACCCTAAACTTTAGGGTTTAGGGTTTAGGGTTTAGGGTTTAGGGTCCCTTTAAAGCAACCCTTTCCAAGCAGCCCTAAAGGCTAGAAGCACGTGGCAGACACAGAGCCCCAGGCCTGGTTCGCTGGCCGCAGGTCCCCCTGCTCAAACTGCTCTTTGAGCTCCTTCAGTTTAGGGTTTAAGGTTTAGGGTTCAGGGCTTGGCGAACCGTGAAAGGCCCAAATGTCGTTAAATTCGCAGACTATAGGTACAAGAGTCTACGCGTAGCAAAGGCCTTCAATGTCCCAGTCTCCAGAAAACACAGGCCCTGAACCGCAATAGAACCTTGGACCCTAGGTCGGCTTAAAAATCCGAAATCTTCCGATTCCAAGAGCACAAGGACCCTGGCCGCCGCACACCGAGTCCCGCTCCAGGTGGAGCGCGAGCGCCGGCCATGATCGTCGGCAGACGCTCAATGAACAAATAGTCGGTGTCCGTGCTGGTGCCGAGGGGGGCTGGTGGGGGCAAGTCGCCTTCCGCCTCCAGGCGTCGGACCTCGGCGAGATTCTCACAGGCGTAGCGTTGAAGTGAGCTTGGCACGGGGGTCTCGTGCGCCGAGGCACCGGTGCGTTCCATGGCCACCTTGTGCGGCATGTACTCAGGTGGAATCCTGACCTCCAGACAGCCCGAGAATCTTAGAAGGCCGCAAGCCCACCCCTAAACCCAAAACCCCCAAGCTCTAAACCCCCACAACCCCCAAACCCCCTAAACCCCACTAAGCCCTAAACCCTAAACACTCCAAAACCCCCAAACCCCCTAAACCCCACTAAGCCCTAAACCCTAAACACTCCTAAACCCCAAAACCCCCTAAACAGTTGAACCCCAAAGCTCTAAACCCTAAACCCTCAAGCTCCAGAGCTTAGGAGGGAGTCGCAGCGAGCACAAAGGGAGCTTCGGACTCCTCAGGAGTCCTGCTTGCAGGTTCATCGGACTTACTACCTAGGGTTATAAGGGTTCCCTGAAAGGGTACTATAGGGTTTAGGGTTAAGGAACTAGGGTTATATAAGGGATTCCTTTAAGGGGTACTACAAGGTTCTATCATAAGGTTCCCCTTAAAGGGCTTAGGGTAAGGGCTTACTTAAAGGTTCGTGGGACTTAGTAAATGGGGTTACAAATAACGCAACTATAGGTACATATAATTACACATATAACCCCATTTCAAGAACTTATAACTTATAACTGTACTTAGCAAGTCCCATGAACCTCTAAGTAGGGCGTCCAGGATCCCTAAAGCCACGAAGTAAACCCGACCGGCCTAGGGTTCAGGGTTCCGGGTTCAGGATTTTATGGTTTAGAATTAGGGGTTTGGCGTTGGGGTTTAAGGTTTAGGGTTTAGGGCCTAGGGTTCGGGGTTCAGGGTTTAGGGTGTAGGGTTCAGGGTTTAGGGTTTAGGGCTTAGGGTTCAAGCCTTAGGGTCAGACGACTCCTCGTATCTCGCCCGCATGGTCTGGAAACGCTCCTTGGCTTCCTCACAGGAAGCACTTCTCTGCTTTGGGTTTAGGGGGTTCAGGGTTTAGGGTTAACGGTTTCGGGTTTAGGGATATGGGGGCCTTAATGATCAGAATAGTGTCTTTGAAAGGGTTCCTTATTAAAGGGGTCTATAAGGATTACTTTCAGTGGTGTTTGTTGGGGGGGTTAATATGGGGGGGGCTTACCTTAACAAACCAAAACCTACTTCTTGGTAGGGTCCCTTTAAAATCTATATTAGGGTTTATAATAAGAAGCTACACAAAGGTTGTGCGCCACGGGCTCTCGGGCAGAGTCGATTTTCATCTCCTCGGTGGTGCTGTCCCATACCTGGAAGTGCCACTTGGGGCTTTCGCCCTGCGTGAGCCAGCCGTGCTTCTCGAGGGTGGGACGTGTTTTCCCGGTGAGCGCGAGGTCCAGCCGCGACTTGAGTTCCATGAACAATGCGTTTCATCAGCGCGACCCTCAGTGACTGCTTCAGCTTCGTGGGTTCGTTCTCCTTGGTCGTCTTCCAGCGTTGGCTGATCTCCCACAGTGCCGTCGTCATGGAAGTCTCGCCCTTGGTGTCGAGGTACATCATGTAACAGGAGTCCGCCTGGAGCGCCGCCAGCGTGTCTTCCTGACGAAGCGACAACCTCGCGAGAAAAGCTATCAGCTCCCGAACCTGGCGGGGGTTGACGAGCTCGGTGAGCTTGGCAGCGTTGTCCCAACGCTGGTCTCGGTTGGGCCAGCTCTGGTATCCCTTGCCTCCCTTGTACGCCGGCTTGTACCACTTCCCGGTGTCCGGTCAGGTTAAGGTAAGCATTAGAAGAGTGTCTAAAGGGCTCCATTGAAGGGTTCCATGTAAGGGTCACTATAAGCGGCATTATGGGGATTCAGTATGGGGGGCCCTAGACAATGGAGAAGGGTTGTGCTGATGTATAGTATAATATAGTCACAATAAGGGACCCTCAGGAATAATATTGGCAACTATTCCTACTTCTATATTACGGGGCTATATTAAGGTTCTCTGCAGGGTTCAGAAATTATTCCAAGAAGGGCCGCGTAACCGATCTTTTTAGCTTTTAGAGTGTAGATGTTTAAGGACTTTGGTTCGGGTAACCAAGTTACTGGAGACTCCGAACTCATAACAAGGAATAACATCAAATGATAACAAGAGCATCTTTATAAGTTCAATAACCTGAACCCTACACCCTAAACGGAACGCCCATCCTGTTTTGGTGCGTCTGGAGTCTCTGGGGTCAACCCTCAACCCCTACACAACCCTTTGTCATTCCCTACAGTTCCCATTTCAAGGCTCGCATGAAACCCTCAAGCCTAAACCCTAAAACCTAAAAATATTAGCCTTACCTCTCCCCAGTAGCCCCTTAATAATGCGAGCTCCCTTGTTCAAAAGGCTACTCCCGTAAATCCCTAAAACCCTAATCCCTAACCCCGAAACCCCTAAATCCTAAACCCTAAACCCTAAAACCCCATAGATCCCTCATAGACCCCGTAAAGGAACCCGAAAGACCCCTTAAAAGGCCCCTTTAGATCCCTTAAAGGGGCCCCTTTTAACTTCGAAGGCCTCGGTGCCGCCGTTCTTGTCCGGGTGCATGGACCGGGCCAGGCGGCGATAGGCGGTCTCCAGGTCCTCCCCCACTTGGAGGTTCATGGGACTTAGTATGTACAGTTAGAAGTACCTTAACTGGGGTTAGAACCAGTTATAAGCATAGTTACCTTATTTATAACCATAGTTACTAAGTCCCATGAACCTCTAAGCATGTTCCCAGAGACTACAATATCCTTTAATTAAGGAATATACCGGTCCCTTTCGACTTACAATCAACTCCATCCATGCCAAGAAAAACAAGTGTCAAAAGAAGTCTTCGGGAATGTGCCATTGACCCCTTAACGCAACAGTCTGTCAAAGGGATCTATAAAGGGCTCTATAAGGGAATTCTGAGGGATGTACCTTACATGATAGTGGGGTCCCTAATATGATTTCACGTAGATTCCTCAATTAAGGGATATTGGAGTCTCTAGGTTTTGGCTTTACTTAGAGGATCATGGGACTTAGTAACTGGGGTATAGGGCTCATTCATACGAGTAGTATAGGGTTCTATCATAAGGTTCCTGCTAAAGGGTTTAGGGTAAGTAGGGTTTGGGGTACTTTACGATGGAACCCTTAAAGGGCTCCTTATAGGGTTCCTCAAAGGGATCTATAAGGGGCCCGGGTTCCTTGAAGGGATCTGTAATATAAGGGGTTTAGGGTTTTGGCTTTACTTAAAGGATCATGGGACTTAGTAACTAGGGAACAGGGCTCCTTTTCACGGGTACTATAGAGTTCTATAATAGAGCAGCAGCAGCAGCAGCCGTGACAGCTTGCTCTGTGGCTTAGCTAAACCCTCAAACCCTTAAACCCCAAACCCCAAGCCCTAAACCCCGAAACCCCTAAACCCTTAAACCCTAAACCCTAAACCCTTAAACCCTAAGCCCTAAACCCTCAAACCCTCAAACCCTAAACCCCGAACCCTAAACCCTAAACCTTAGCATTGGCAGGGGTTGGGGGTTACAGGATGCCGTGCAAATGTAGGTAGGGGCCTTAATAATTAGAATAAGGTTTTGGGCCCATTATAGTATAATTATACTAAGGAACTCCCCAAAATAGTATAGGTAATTATTAAGGCCCCTATAGCAAGTGCTGAAGGGGTGCTTGCAGTTTTACGATTTAAGCTTACAGGTACGCCCGAAGCCCTCCGCGCCACTATTATTACCAATACTATAATCATAACTATGATTATTGATGATAATATATTATTTGTTATCATTAGGAATTCACTACTTAGATAATTAATGAATGACTGAGTGAGTGAATGAAGGAGTGAATGAGTGTGTGAGTGAAGGATTGAACGAATGAACTAATTAGCTAACTAACTTATATATAATATATACTTAATTCACTAACTGCTATTACATACTGTGTGAATTAGTATCAGCTAGTATTAGTTAGTCCTTATGGTACTATACTATTACATAAACCTTAAAGACAACGAACCCCAGGACAGGCCTTGGTGGTGCAGTCTTCACGGAGGTCGAACATCGCCAGCCCCTTCGTTCGCTGCTGCTCCTGCGTTGAATATGGGAGTTTCCGAAAATTAGGGGGTTTGAGGTTTACTACTATATTAAGGTCCCCTATTTTCGGAAACTCCCATGTAGAGGCTGTAATCAGTGGTGTAGAGTTTAGGGGTTCAAGGGCTTAGGGTTTATTGTTTCGGATTACCCATAAAAGGTTTTAAAAGCGCTTATCGCCGTGTTATTGGATTTTGGAGGGTGTTCTCTTTAGCGGCCTTAGAACCCCGTAGAAGTTGAATAGGCTTTTGAGCTTACTCTAGCATAAGCGCAACAGGGAAACCCAAGGAATTCTGCTACGGCTTGTTCCTTAATCACCAGTACGGCTTATTGCTTAATCACCCTTAGAACCGTAGTGAAAGAACAGTTTTACCAATCCCTCGGAGTTCTATTACGACGAAAGCAAAACATGTTTCGCTCTGAGGGTCCCATAAACCATAAACCATAAACCCCTAGGCCTTATACTTCGCTCTGGGGGCTTATCATTCCTGAACCCTAAACCCTCAGAGACTTCAATATCCCATAATTTAGGAATCTACCGAAAAATAGTATTAGGTATCCTACTATAGCTTAAGATATATTCCGTAACTACGGGATATTGGAGCCTCTGGGACCCTACACCCTGAACCCTATAGATCCCTTAAATCCTTTCAAGGAGCCCTAAACCCGGCTTATCTAAAGCCCTAAACCTAAGAGTAACCTAGGAACAAAAAGGGTGCCCTTTTTGACTTAAAGGGTGTTCTAAGGGAACCTAAACCCCCCAAAAACCGGGAATAAGGGCCTACTCTGAGTCCTAGTTATGGAATTAGGTCCCAAAAGACCATCCCTAATATGGTTAAGGGAACCTGAACCCTCAAAAAGGGAATAAGGGCCTACTCTGGGTCCTAGCTAAAGCCTGGAATCCCAAGGTTTCAGGGCTCCGGGTCTTGGATGTCCTGGTAGGATTTAGGGTTTAGGGGTTTAGGGGTGTAGGGGTTTAGGGGTGTGGGGGTTTAGGGGTTGAGGGGTTTAGGGTTGGAGAGTGGGATTTGGGGGTTCAGGGTTTACGGTTTTGGTAGGGTTTGGACTGGAATCTTGATCAAAACAGCAAGGAAAAGGATGGTTTCCCCACTTTTGCAGCAATCAACTCTGCCAAGTCTTTGACGGCAGAACTCGTGTTCAGAACACCTTCTGGATCCACGTGAAGGTACATGACGTCCTGGGTTGCACAGAGAAATATAGGGGCCTTAATCATTAGAATAGGGTTTTGGGGCCCGATATATTATTATTATTACTACAAGGAACCCAGAAAATAGTATCGGTAAGTATTTGGGCCCCTATATTATGGTTTCTACGCGATGTATAGCGGCATTTGAACTGTTGCGCAGTCTGGTCATTAACATCATCATAGTTTACGGCCCCGAAAAGGTATATAGGGATAGATACGTCTGGAAAACCATAAAGGGACTTTCACAAAAATAGGACGAAATGCCAGCATATGCCAGCAAGCATCTTTGCTATGTGCGTCGAAAATGTTCTTTGCGTAGTTGTCATCCACAAGAAGACCGCCCTCGCCAGCCAAGGAGAGAATGAGCGCCGCTTTGGAAAGCCTCTTCTCCATGGTCATAATGCGCTGCAGCGTGGGATTCTGATCTCCTGCTTCTTAGCTTGGTGTCTCGGGTGTTAGAATGTGATGCTGAGGGCTTAGTTTAGGGTGTAAGGCTTTCGGACTCTCATCTCCTGTTCGTTGCAAGTGGTGCAGAGCGTCAATATCTTCCTGGACGTCGAACTCGAAGCTTTCAGCTGCTTCTTGCCCGTCCATGTCGCCATTATCAAAAAGGTTTCGAAGTGACTGATGCATTGCCATGTCAAAGGGTCCCAGAAAACTGTAGAACAGAGTCAGATCGTAACCAGCTGCCCCAAGCAATGCCTTAGACGTCTGCGGTGTGCCCATGGTCAGCAGATGCAGCCGAATTCCGGAACAAACCAGCAGCTTTAGGGAGCTTTCGAGACGCTGANTCAGCAGATGCAGCCGAATTCCGGAACAAACCAGCAGCTTTAGGGAGCTTTCGAGACGCTGACGCACTTCCAGGCTGCCAAGCAGGGATTTTTCGCCGGAAAGGCCTAGATCTGCTTCTGGCACGGCAGCTGCCATGCGAAGGTCCAACTCCTTCCAGGTAAGTACGTCGCGGCCACGGCTAGGGCCCTCAATACAGTCGGAAATGCGAAACCCCGCACATCTTTCCAGCAAGGGCAGAACATATCCAGACACCCCCTCTTTGTTTGAAGCCGTTAAAGTGCCATCGAAGTCGAAGAAGATGTCGGTGACCTTCTTAGGGGCTAAGCCAGGATAAGTACCCTAGCCCACGAAAGGTTAACCTTCTCAATTATGGTAGGATTTCACACACCCCAAAAAGTTAAAGGTTACCTACTCAGCTACTAAGTAAAGTAGCTCGTCTCCTATTCCCTAAACCCTAGGCCGTAAACCCTGAACCCTAAACCCTATAAACCCTAAACTAAACCCTAAAACCCTGGATTTCGGATGGTGACCTTTGCCGGGTCCACCTTCAACGCTGGGATATCGGATGGTCGCTCACGGCCCGGCGCGGAGCTCTTGCAAAGCTTGACCATGGATTAGGGTTGAGGGTTTACAGGGTTTAGGGTTTGGGGTATAGGGCTTAGGGTTTAGGGTTTAGGGTCTACCTGGACCCTAAGAAACCTACATTTTTTAGGGTTCCGTATTGTGGTTTCCTTGTATGAGTCCTTAAGAAGGTAGGTTGTTTGGGGTTAAGTTCCTTTGAAGGTTCCTCTAAACGGACCGAGGGGTGGTTACTGAAGGGTATAGGGCTTTAGAGGCCCCAGAATAAAGCAGCAAGGCTGACATCGAGGCGTCAAGAATGAGAATAAGTTTCCGTTAAACGGGTTCTTTTAAAGAGCTTATGATTAGGAACCCTCAGGAACAACATTACTAGTTATTGAGGCTTCTACATTGGTTCTCTAAATGTAAAAGCCTTTTTGGATCCGCAACATAAGGTGCAGCCCTAATTGTGGCCCTGATTCACAGGGTCTCAATCACACGCTGGAAAAGTACGATAAAGTCAGCACAAACCCCTGCAATATAAGGAACCCTAATTTAGAGAACCATGAATAAACCTTGTAAACTTGTAGGGACGGCGAGGTGCAGAATGGCTGATATCAAGATCCGAATGGTTAAAAACTTCATGCGCTACTGTAGCGACTGGCCCCCTTTCAGTATTATATTGCAGGGTAGTAGGAGTATCAACCAACGATTTCAACATGCATTATCATATTGCTTCTCAGGGACTCTAAGGGAATGTTACTGCTATCTATTCACCCCCCTGCGTTACAGCCAAACGAGCATACCCCCTAAGTTCTAGGCCTTCCTTAACCCCAAATAACCTACCTTTTTAAGGACTTATATAAAGAATTCATAATAAGGAACCCTAAAAACGTAGGTTCTTTGGGGTCCAGGTTACCCTAAGCCCCAGCCCTGGATCGTAAGCCCAAGCCCAAGCCCTGCTACGCGGTGCTACTTCCTTCAGAGCCAACGGCGCAGCAGGCTGTGAGATCCACGGATAGTGCGACGGCTTGCGGATTCAGGCTCCAGTTTGCCGTAAGGTTCAACGTGACTAAAGGTTCGGGATTGTTTTTGTGTGTGGTCAATGATATTTAGGGTTTACCTGTATCCCCAAACCCTACAAAATAGTAGGTTATGACCCCTTAATTGGAGGGTCTAGCCCCCAAAACGGTAGGTTTTTGGATCCCCAGGTAGGGTTTGAGGCCTCAGGTTGAAGGTTTAGAGGTTAAGGGTTTAGGGTTTAGGGTTTAGGGTTTAAGGTTTAGGGTTTAGGGTTTAAGGTTAAGGGTCGGGGGTTTCGAACTGAGGGTCAAAGGCAATGCTTTGCGGCAACATCTTGGTCATTAAAGAGGCTTTTTTTCAGAAAGGCGGCTTTGGGGTGCGAGTGAACTGATTGATTCTCTTTACGAGCAAAACGAACATCGTTAATTCTGTCGGTGCTACTATGCAGAAGGCAGTATGCTCACTACTGGTAGCAGTATTGCTGTCTTGCTTCTTCGATATTGTTGCTCGCACGACTCCTAAGATGGCTGCTATTGCTGCACCGATCCAGATGATCCCTAACAGGAACTGAAAAAGGATGCTTCTTTACGGTGTATTCGCCGAAAAGCCCCTTGGGCCCAAAATGAAGAAGAATGTGTTTAAGAACCCCTTGGGCTCATATTCTACAAGCACAAGAATGATTCCTAACGAACACACAGAAGAAGTACTAATATCGGTCGAAACTATTAAATAAAGTATCCCCACATCCCTATATGTAGATACACCATGTTTCAATGATATACCAGCAGAACCCTATTGAAAGTATTGTGGCGCCTATGTTAAAATTGACGCTTGAGGTTTAAACCCTAAACCCTAAACCCTAACCCCTAAACCCTAGCCCCTAAACCCTAAACCCTAAAATTCAGATTCCAGGGCCCTGCTAGGTTGGAGGGTTTCGGGTGCTGGGAATTCGAGGTTCTCCACTTAGTCCATGGCCTGTTGTTTCGGACAAGGCCCAGAGGTATACTGCAATGCTCTATGGCTACTGTCCTACCCCATCATACTTCTCTAGGTGCCGGGATAGGTTTGCTTAACAAGGTTACGGTTTGGGGGGGGGTATTCTATACACTATACTGTCTGTAATATATATATATATATATATGTTGGAGCTCTAAAGCACACTATTATTATGACCCAGAGACTCCAATACCCCTCAACTAAGGAATATTCCATAAATAATATTAAGGATCCTACTATAATGTAAGGTATATTCCGATTATGTTCCTTAATTAAGGGATATTGGAGCCTCTGGGGACTCAGCATTCCGACCCGCTGCTTGACCCTATACCCTAAACCGTGGCTATGCAGACATTGCTCAGCACGGTTTAGGGTTTAGGGTTTAGGGTACCCGCAATCACGGAGGAGCACCAAGACAGGCAGCTGATCTGCTACACCCCAGATCACGACGGATCCATGACCGAAGTAAGAAGGGATGGATGTAAACATATGGGTGGTTGTCAAAAAAAGGGTCCCATTTTGGGTCCTTAATATAATACGGCACCTATTGTTTAGAGTACCCAAAAAGTTAAAAGGGACCCCAATTTTGACAACCGCCCATATGCATAAATACCCTGAATCCTGAACCCCAAAACTCTAAACCCCTCAACCCTGATCCGCTGAACCTTGAGCTCTTAGACCAAAACCCTAAACCATGAAGGCCCTAAACCTTAAACCCTCAACCCTTGACCTTAAACCCCACACCTTAAACCCTAAACCCCTAAACTCTAAACCCTTCCTCACACTCATAAAAGAAGGACAGAGCTTCCTTGAGCTGCTCGCGTCTCTGCAACAGCTGGCGCTGCAACACGAAGAACCTTCCGAAGACTCGACAGGGCTCGTTTAAGGGGGTTCCTTTAGGGGTTCCGAAAAGGGATCCATAAGGGTTTACATTAGAGGCTTCATTGGGCTTATAGGGTTTCGGGAGTAGGCCTCTTAAGGGGTTGTATGGAGTATAGGGTTTAGGCTGTGCCGAAGTTGGAGGATGGCCTCTACGGCAGGCTCAGCCCAAATGCCTTGGAGCCGCGGCCCCGGTGAAGCGGTAATATTAGGGGCCTTAAACATTCGAATTTGGGTTTTGAGCTCCTTTATAGTATAACTATACTAAGGAACCCTAAGGAGTATTTATTATTGGTAATTACTTTGGCTTCTATATTATAGGGGCCTTAAAAAATAGAATTTGGGTTTTGGGCTCCCTTATAGTGTACGTATACTAAGGAACCCTAAGGCCCTAAGGCTTCTATAGTAAGCTCGGGACCCTGTGGGTTAACCCGTCCTTCCTGTGGGGGTGGCGGAGGCGGCGCCTCGGCGAGCAAGTGGCCATGGCACCCAAGGGTGCGCCACCGGGCGGTAGTAGTTGCCGAGACCCTTCTCCCCCGATGCATGGCACCACACTTTAGGGTTTAGGGTTTAGGGTTTAGGTTTAGGGTGTGCCGAATGCACCTGCGCCGATGTAGGAAAGGCGACTTCTCCCAGCTTCCTATTCCTATACCAGCGGGGAGGGGAGCAGGGAGACCCTCAGCCGACTCCTCGACAAAGTCACCATTGTTATTGCCGCGGTAGAGGGGCTGATAGGGTCGTACAGGATTTTGAAGGGCTTGTAGGGTTGTACGGGAGTTTGAAGGGAGACAAAGGGTTTCAGATGTTCTAAGTTCTATGGGCTCTGAAAGTGCTGCTTTTCAGGGTTGCGTTTGAAGGGTTCCTCCTGCAGGGTTCCTCAAGAGGGTTCACGGTGTTTTTACTGCTTCCCTAACCCCCTAAACCCAAAACCCCAAAGGGGTTTTGGGTTAAGAACCTAGATCTGCCCATGTCCCTTGGTTAAGGGATATACCGTAAAACATCGGAGGCGGTTTAAGGTTTTGGGTTTAGGGTTTCGGGTCCTTAGTTATGGGATTTGGGAAGATCCAGGAGAGGGTGCTCATAAAGCTTTACCCCAAGCTTCTTAGTTTGATATAGGTCCAGAGGCCTTTAAGACTGTATATGAGGGTTGTAGGGTATTGCAGCATTCCCTTGGATGCTCAGTGCGTTTTCAGAGGGGGTGTACAGAGTTCCACAGCGCTTCATGTGTTTAGGGTTTAGGGGTTTAGCGGTTTAGGGTTTAGGGTTTAGGGGAACCCCAAACCCGCAAACCCCTACGCCCTGAATTGAAGCCTAAACTAAACCTAAACCCTTAACACTAAACCTCCAAAACCCTACCTGTGACCCCAAACCCTACAACATCGTAGGTTGTGACCCCTTAATGACAGGGTCAAGCCCGTAAAGCGATAGGGTTTTTGATCCCCTGGTAAACCTTAAACCCTAAAACCCACAACCCTATAGATCCCTTATAGGAACCCTTAAAGGCAACCTCATAGCTCCCTTTAAAGGAGCCTCCCAAACCCTATAAACCCTAACCCTGGGCCCTAAACCCTAAACCCCTAACTAAGGGCCTTAAAGAGGGAGGCGTTATAGTACCCCTTTTAGCTCCCTTTAAAGGAGCCCCTAAACCCTAAAGGGCCGCGGCCTCTCGCTCAGCTCGTTCACGAGGCCCCTCAAGGTGCGGTCTGTCATGGAGGTGATCCAGGCAACGACCTGGACGAGGGTTTAGGGTCCCTTTAAGGAACCTATAAAGGATCTATAGGGTTTAGGGTTTAAAGGTTTAGGGTTTAGAGTTTAGGGTCACGGGTTTACTGCAAAATGGTCGTGACCCCTTAATTATCGGGTAGAACCCCTACAGACACTAGGCTTCTGGATCTTTAGGTGGGGTTTAGTTCTTGAAGGGGGAAAGGGGCACGGGGTTTAGGGTTGAGGGCCCAGGGTCTGCACGTGTGCTTGTCACTGTTGCTAGGACGACGGCTAACCTTCGTAATTAAAACCCTAACATTCTAAACCCTAAAACCCTAAACCCTAAACCCTAAAACCCTAAATCCTAAACCCTACATCCCCAAACCGTAATTAAAAATTCAAAGGCCCCTATATTACGAGATCTGCATAAGCCCCTGCCTTATTAATCAGAATAGGGCTCCTGTCAAAGGTTTCTATAATAAGGGCATTAACACTTCTAACAGGGGTATCGTTCACTATAACTTCACATGGACTATGAAGGGTACAGGATTTTGGGGTATCTTGTACAATAATACTATAACTTGATACGGACAAAGGGTGAATCAGTGACTTTGCTCATTTGCCCGACGCCAGTTTTACGATCCTGCCGCTATGAAGCTGTAAAACTGCGACACATGAGATCAGCTACTATGGGGCCTTGATAGCTTGGGGGTACGGTATTTTATACTACTACAATTATAATAAGGAACCCCCAAGTAGTATTGGTAACTATTGAAGCCCCTCTATTACACACTCCTCAAATGATCCTGCAAGGCACTACTGTCTCCACCGTAGGAAGACTGACCCCAGGTAACGACGGATCCGCTGCCGAGGATGGCAGCAAAAGCGCAGACAGTGGCTTGGATCTGCTTCACATTCCTCAGCTGATCCTGCACAGCCCTACTGTCGCCGCCATAATCAGGATGGCCCCAGGTCACAGCCGATCCATCCCCAAGAACCGCAGCAAAAGCGCCGTCGGTGGCTTGGATCTGCTGCACAGTCTTCAGCTGATCCTGTACAAGACTACCGTCACCGCCACTGCTACGAGCACCCCAAGTCACAACAAATCCATCGCCAAGAATGGCAGCAAAAGCATCCTCAGTGGCTTGGATCTGCTGCACATTCCTAAGCTCATTCTGCACAGCACTACTGTCCCCACCAAATTCCGCGCCACCCCAGGTCACGACCGATCCGTCGCCAACAATAGCGGCAAAAGCGCGAAACGAGGCTTGGATCTGCTGCACATTCTTCAGCTGATCCTGCACATCGCTACTGTCGCCACCGTAATCCGTATCACCCCAGGTCACTACCGATCCGTCAGCAAGAATGGCACCAAAAGCGTGGTCGGAGGCTTGGATCTGCAGCACCATCTTCAGCTGATCCTGCACAGCCCTACTGTCACCACCATGATCTGCAGCACCCCAGGTCACGCCCGATCCGTCTCTAAGAATGGCAGCAAAAGCGGCGACAGACGCTGGGACTTGTCGCGCATTTTTCAGCTGATCCTGCACAGAGCGACCGTAACCACCATGATCAGCACGACCCCATGTAACGACCGATCCAGTGTTAAGAATGGCAGCAAAAGCGTGGTCATTGGCTTGGATCTGCTGTACATTCTTCAGCTGATCCTTCACGGCACTGCTGTTAGCATAACCCCAGGTCACGACGGATCCATCCGAAAGAATGGCAGCAAAAGCGCTGCTAGAGGCTTGGATGTGCTGCACATTCTTCAGCTGATCCTTGCCAGCGCTACTGTCACCACTGTAGGAAGAATGACCCCAGGTAACGACGGATCCGTTGCCGAGGATTGCTTCACACATGTTAGCTGATCCTGCACTGCACGACGGTCACCAGCAGCTCAGCGTAGCCAAGACCGCCACAGGTCACAACCGACCCATCACCAAGAATGGCGGCAAAAACCACACCACTATGGTGCACAGCACTTTGAACTTGAGTTTGACTTATTTGCAATGTCAGTAAGTCGTCAGTCCGGACTCTGGCTCTCCTGATTGGCACATGTGCATCTAGAGCATTGCCGAATGAGTCCAGCAGCCGGCCCCTTCCGACTCCTAGCGCAGTCTGTGCTCACGTTTTGATGTTGCTACCGTTTCATCCAAGCCGGCTTCCACAGCAACTGCCATGCCACTAAGCAAGCCAACTTCCACATTGACCGACATTCTCCGGAGCGCGTCTGGCAACAGCAATTGCAACAGAGAAGGAGCAGTAGTAGTAGTAGTAGTAGCAGCAGCAGCAGTAGCAGTAGTAGTAGTAGTAGTCGTAGCAGTAGTAGGCAGAGCTATATTAAGCACGCTTTGGTGCAGTGCATAGTTTGCGCTCACTTCTGCCTGTGCACACCAAGGAGTCGGGAACTAAGTTGTGTAATATAGGAACCTGATTAAGAAGCCCTGGGTCTTTATTAGGGTTCTGTATGTGAATCTTTTTTTTGGGGTTGTAGGGCCAGGGTTTCTTCATCAGGTTCCTACATTACGATGTGATGGTTGGGCTTAGGGTCAGGATCCTCGTGAGATTTCGAGGCCTAGGGTTGAAGGGTTGAGGTTCAAGGATGGTATCTCCATCTGGTCGCGTCCCGGAGAAGCCCCCGATCGCGCGCTCATGTGCGCGCGGCCGCGCGGCTACATTGATCTGTTCACCTTACACTCAGCGTAAGAACCTCAAAGTGTGTGCCACGCTATATGGGTAAAAGCACCCTAAATCAACTGTAAGAACCCCTTCAACCCTGCAAGGATTCTCAAGCCCAACGCTGATTGGTCACCCTACGCCCCAAATTTTTGGGGTTTTGGGTTTAGGGTCGGAGGGGTTCAAGGGTTTTCTTTGATCGCCTAAAACACTCTCTTTTTAATAGGCACGAGAACCCTTAGAGTCCACTTTAAAACCCTATGAAAACCCTTATATCTTTATTTACCCTTGTAAAGTGGGCCCTAAGCCGGGATCCAAAAACCTACCGTTTTAAGGGTTCGACCCTCTAATTAAGGGGTCATAACCTACTATTTTGTAAGGTTTGGGGATACAGGCAAACCTTAATCCCCAGACACCCTGAGAGAACCCTGAAAGTCCCCTTATACCCTAACCCCTACACCCTTTAGATCGTTCATGGATCCCTTAAAGGAACCCTTAAGGATCCCTTACAGGAACCCTTAGAGATCCCCTCTAAAGCGCTTATACCACAGCCTTGTCCATCTCCTTGGACATCAAGGACTTGACGATGGCCTCTCTATGGCTTTGAAGGGTTCTTTTAAGGGTCTCCGTTAAGGTTCTCTTAAGGTTCTAATATAGGAACCCGATTAAGAAACCTTGGGTCTTTATTAGAGTTCCTTACATGAATCCTAATATATTGGGGCTATACGGCCAGGGTTTCTTAATCAGGTTCCTACATTTTCAGCTTTCTTCAAGGGTCTTCATGGTTTTTAGACGGTTCCTTTGTGTTGTTCATCTGCCGATCCTGTTTGCCATGCCCCTCTGGCGACGGCAGTTCGCGAGGGTTCGCTGGTCTACGAGGTCACGGAGGCACTGTTGCAATTCGCGAACTTCTTCTTGCGAATGACCCAAGTCACGTTCGAGCTTGTCTCTCTGCAGATGTGCCTGGTCCAATGCACAATGCATGTCCACCAGCTGCTTCTCGACCTCCTTCGCCCTCGATGCTCGCTTGCTCTCTTGGTTGTCGACGAACTTTTCGTAATCTCTGAAGGTTACCTTCAGGGTTCCTTTCAAGCCTCCGTAAAGGGTTCTTTATGCGTTACGGCTGGTTCCTTTAAGAGTTCTCAGTGACGGATTCCTGCAAGGGTTCCTAAATATGGCTTTGCTGTGTGCTTCAGGGTTGAAGGGTTCAGGGTTGAGGGTTGGGGAGTTTAGGGCCTATAGGGTTTCAGGCAGCTTATGTGGTTTAGGGTGTCTGGGGATTAGGGTTCAGGGTTCAGGGTTCAGGGTTCAGGGTTCAGGGTCCAGGGTTCAGGGTTTAGGGTTAGGGTTCAGGGTTTAGGGTTCAGGGTTCAGGGTTCAGGGTTCAGGGTTTAGGGTTCAGGGGCCTGCTCAATACGGGTGGTAGAGGCTTTATACAGGTTGAGTAGGGGTTTTGTTTTTCTTTCCATATACGGTTGTATCAAGGGGCTTAATATTAACCTGGACTTTGAAGCAACCAGAGTGAAAAAAGTATAGACTTTGATTTCATAATGGCCCTTTACGGAACAGGTACCAAAAAAGTGTTCAAGTATGGTACTCCAAACCCAGGTAACAACTAGAAAAGGGTGTGTAGGGTTTGTCAGGGTTATAGAGTCTGCTCCACAGCGCGCTATTCGGATCGGGGTCTATATGTCTTGAGTGTCCTAGAACACCGAACCTGAAACTGATTCTTTAAGGTTGTTTATCACACTTATGCTAAGATATACCCCAAAACCCTATCATGTTTATTAAGGCCGCTATATTTCGCAGCAACCTGTTATATAACGACCTATAGCCCTCCTTCGAAAGACCTTTACTTATGGGATATCTGGCCCTATTTGTAGAACCTCAAACAAAGACTGTAAATCCCGGCGCTTGCCTCTCCAAAAGCGCGGTGGCTGCCGTCCTCGTAAGCTGACGTTGTGCGAATTTTACGCGAGCAGCTGTTTGGGTTTCGGCTTACTTAAGGATTTACCTGCAGCCCCAAACCCCACAAAATACGTAGTAGGTACTGACCCCTTAATTCTGGGGTCCAGCCCTGAAAACGGTAGGTTTTTGGATCCATAGGTAAGGTTTTGATCGCAGTTTGGTTCTTCAATGTTTAGGGCTTGGGCTTGAAACTCGGGGTTTGCGTTTCAGGGTGCAAGGTTCAGGGTCTGGGGCTGGGCAGAATGACGGAGTTTCGGAAAATTAAAAGCTTCGGATTCTTTCAGTAGACGAGGTTTCCGGAACTCACCGCTTAAAGTGTTATTCCCTATGTCTTCAAACAGGCTCTAAGAGCAACACATTGGGTTTAGGGTTCAGGGTTTAGGGTTTAGACAGCATTGTCAGCCTTTAGCATAGTAAGCATTGGAAGGAGTACGATTCTGGGGCAAGCTGAGGCTTAAGCAGCAATCATGTAGCACAAGAAGCGAAACTTGGACGCTTCGCGCAGAAGGCTCGCAGCATGCTCTTCGTTTTGGGATGGCTAATTCTTTGGCATCTGCTGAGCTGGCTGACTCTCAACCTGCAGCTAGCACGGCAAGGTTGCCGGAGATGTGCATGAGAGCAGCAGGAACCCGAACACACAAGCAAGCACACAGACTCGCGAGCGCAATCTTGGGTGCGTCCTTTTCATCTCCACAATATATTTTCGGCATGCCTGGACATGTCGCGCAATCAGCCAAGCTGAGCACTGACCACAACCCCAAGGCTGCAGCATGTCGAATGTTTGCGGATCTCTTGGGAAGTACCTGGACATGAAAGATAGTGCAGCAGGAGCAGCTGAAGAAGCTGCCCTACCTTCATCTCAGTGATAGTGGTCCTTCGCTGAAAAGCCATCACGGCTAGCCTGAAGTGCACCGCAGATGAGCATGTATGAGATTGCTGTTAAGAGATACTTTGCCGGTGCATCTCTGCTCTGTGGCAAGATTTCGTAGCAACTAAACCACGACCCCTAAAGCCTCACCTGTGGCTCCAATGAGCTACTATTTCAAGGGCTCTTCGGGGTCACGGACACTTCCTGAACATGAGTTGGATGCCCAAAGATCAAACCCCACGCCATGAATTCGGCACACACTGAATCACTGAATCAGCAAAAGCAACTCCTACTTGTCGGGTATCATGTGGAACCTAAGATTAACCTTTTCATAATATAAGGATTACATAGGGATTATACTACCCCAAAAGGTTAACGGTTACCTACTGTACTACTAGGAACTCCCGAACCCGATAGCCTAACTTAAACCTTAAACGCAGAACTGGGTCTGAACCCCAAATCCGCGAGACTCTCGAAACGCTAATAATATCTTTCAAAAGGTACCTAACCCCCAGCTTAGTACCCTTACTCACCCACCCTAACCCCTGAACCCTAAACCCCTAAACCCTAAACCCTAAACTCTATAATCCTAAACCCTAAACCCTAAACTCTATAACCCTAAACCCTAAACCCTAAACCCTAAACTCTATAACCCTAAACCCTAAACTCTATAACCCTAAGCCGAGGATCCTGTGCTGGGTGTTAAGGGGTTTAGGCTCTGCGCCTTCGGGGTCTGCCGGGCGATGAGGGTTCTTTGGTGTTTTCAGTGTTTAGGGTTGTTTAGGGTTTAGGCTTGTGTGAGGTTTAGGGGTTTAGGGGTTTAAGTTATAGGGTTTAGGGGTTTAGGGGTTGAGGGTTTAAAGGTTTAGGGTTGATTTTAGAGAGGCCTTCTAAGAGGTCTGCAGTACTTAAATTATGATCCATACCCCACATAAGGTTTAGAGTTCAGGGTGTCACTAAATCCCAAACCCTAAATTTGACTTTGGGGCACCTTCGTGGGTTCGGAGTTTCGGGAACTGGAGGCCTCTGAATGGCCAAGTCCCTCAAGACCCGGTATGGCTGTACACCCGCGTTGTGCCATCGGGTACCCCAGGTACCCTTTAATAGAGCCCGTAAAGGCACCCCTAGAAGGAACCCATAAAGGCACTTTTAAGGAACCCTTATGGTCCTTAATAGTGGGTATTAGGGTACGTATCATAGGGGGTAGTTGGGGGGTGCTGGAAGGCCTGAACCCTTAAGCGCTTGGGGTTTGGAAATGTGAAGGTTTCTGGAAGTTGTACGGCATGGGGATGAGTATGTATGAGTACCTGTGACCCTAAACCCTACAAAATAGTACTGAAGCCTAACCCTCAGAACCGAGGTTTTCGGATCCGCAAGTAGAGCCCAAACTCTGATCCAAGCCCCTTAAACCTCCAAAACCCCTACTCCAACACGCGAAACCCCAAACCACAAACACTGATTAAGCCCTAAACCCTAAACTGCAAACCCTGAAACCCCAACCTAAACCCTGAACCCCTAATCCCTGAACCACTAAACCCAAACCCTAGTTGCGGGTTCATGGCCCGTCCTCATTGGTGACGATGGTGCGGGCACTAGGCTCCTTCTGCTTGCCAAGCTCGGGGTTTAGGGTTTAAAGTCAAGAGTTTAGGGTTTAAAGGTTAGGGCTTTAGAGTCCAGAGTCCAGAGTTTAAGGCTCAGTTCTCCTGTTTTGTCAGTCAAGTACAAGTTAACCGTCTGGGAATATCCCAGAAAATACCACTAGAACTCTTGTAAAACCCTAAACCCCATCCAAAACCACCCAAAAAAATCCTTATAAGCCGTCCAGAAGCTATAGAACCAAAAAGCCACTATAAACTGGTATAGAAGCTGTAGAAACCTCCCCTAAACCCTACACCCTAAACACCTAAACCCCTAAACCCTAAACCCTAAACCCTGAACCCAATCCCTTTACAAGCGCGATGCCTCCTCCCGCACGATGACAGGACTCCCCTGATCGTCGACCTGGGGAGACGCCCCGAAAGACCCCTTTTAGGGCTCCTTTATGGGTTCTATAGGATCTATGTAGGGGAAACCTTCCTTTTTAAGGTTCCCCGGTATGATTTGATTATATAAGTCCTTAACAAGGTAGGTTACTGGGGGTTAATTAAGGTAAGGCTTAAACGGCCTGGCGTTCCTTTTAAGGGTGCAGGGTTCTCTCATAGGGTTTAGGTCTTCGGTAAAAAAAACGTTTAGGTTTCTTTGAGGGTTTAGGGTTCCTTTTAGGGTTTAGGCCTTGAGGGCTTGGGGATTTGGGGTTGAGGCCAAGGATTCACGGTTTAGGGCTTAACTGGGGTTCGGGAACAAAGCCTAGGGATGAAGGTTCCGGGTTTGGTGCTCGGCTGTGGCGCTGTACTTTGCGGTCGCAAAGGCCCGCCTTGGGGCACTCCCGGGCTAGACCGGAACTTCGATTCTGGACAGGCAAAAACAAACCCAGTGACCGACGGATACTGTGCGGCATGACTGCCTGACCTCTAGAAACGTCCCTTAAGGCCCCAATGTAGTCCCTACAGCCCATTCCCCCATTCCCTGCTAAAGAACCGGGGAGATGAAGGCTACGGAGGTGGGTGCTTCCCTGTGTGAGCCTGAAAGTTATGTTACGGCGGTTTAGGGTTTGGGGTTTAGGGTAGTTATGTTACAAGCCTCATATCGCACTTTAAGGCCCACTTAAGGACCTTTGCGGTTCCTAGTTTAGCCACTACTTGCTTTTCGTGGTATAACTTCAATTGTGCACGCCTCTTCTCAGATTTAGGCTTAAGAAGCTGCACGATATCCACGGTGAATCCTTAGGGTTGAGGCCAATGTGTTCGGCGACCGTGCATCGCAGTATTGTTGGCATCCGGAACGCTGCTCGATTTGGCATCTGCACTTGCAGCAGGTCAGTGCGACATTCTCCCACCACGAGGTTGACCAATAGGACAACACGGCCTAGCCTTTTCCCGTGACGCAAGCTTGTCAAGGGTTTACGGTTTAAGGGTTTGGGGGGGGCCTACGATTTACAGAGGTGTCGGGCTGTCTTGGTATGCAAAGGTTTGGGGCATCTATTCCCAAATCTGACGAGATGACAGGCCATGACCACCTAATTGCTGCCAAAAACGGAAGGAAACTTGTCGAAGCAACATGCAAAACCCAGTAGAGCCCTTGTAGTAGCCCTACGCCTGACCCTTAGCACACCCCTAAACGCTACCCCGAACCTTAGCGTGTCTATGCTTCCCTTACTCAAAGAGTCTCTGGAGACGTGGGGACGCATGCCTCAATTAATATAGGGGCCTTACTAATTAGAATAGGTTTTGGGGCCCGATACACTATAATTATAATAAGGAACCCCCACAATAGTATAGTTAACGAACTGTGCAGCTTTTAGGCTCAGGCTACGTTCCTCAGAGTTTTGCACTGGAACGCAGTAAAAAAAGAAAACAAGAACACCACTGTACGCCCTGCAGCACCTCGCGGACGCCGTATCAAACGCGGCTTCTCGATGCTTTAGAATTTCGGTGTTGCGGTTGCGGTTTACGGCTGCTTGGATTCCCTAAACCCTAAACCCTAAACCGGATTTTCCAGGTTGGCATTCAGGGCGGCTCTGGTTTCTGGAACCTCAAACGCTAAAACCGATTCCCAAACCCCATGCGTCGACGCATACCGCTCTTGTAAGGCACTCCGGACCCTTAGAACGTTTATCCACAACTCTAAACCCTAAACCCGAAACCCTGCTCACTGTAGCTGGAGGTCTCATGATTCGCTTTTTACTCACCCCTTATGGAACCTCAACAATAGCAAATAGATTTAAAAGGCATTATGATGGCTAAATCGCTGAAAAGCCGGTGTGCGCTCTTTGAAATGCTTCGCGCCCCATGGAAGGGCCTTATGACATCCTTACAAACGTCGCCAAACCCTTATCGAATCCTTCAGGCAAGTCATCCCGAACCCCAGCATGAATCCTAAACACAAGGAACTTTAGGGCTTAGGGTTTAGGCTAGCCCTTGAATCCTAAACACAAGGTCTCACACTTTAGGATTCGGTCCCTCGGCCTCCACGATCTTGGCGCGCATCGTGTCAGGATCCCGTTCTGGTGAGGATGCCTTGACTGATGTAGGAACCTAGTGTAAAAGGCTCTGGTTCAGGGTTCCTTTAAGGGTTCCTATGAGGATTACTATAAGGGATCTATACGGGTACTATAAGCGGTGTTCTATAATGCAGGAACCTGATTAGGAAACCTTGGGCCTTTAATAGGGTTCCTTATATGAATCCTACGATTTTGGGGTTATAGGCCCAGGGTTTCTTAATCAGGTTCCTACATTAATTAGGCAGTCCTACAGCCTCCACAGAAGGAGGGATTTATGGTCTCGGGCTCAGGACTAAGGGCTTCAAGATTTCAGAGCTTTAGTGGTGCAGGGCTTGGGGGCTTTAAGCTTTAGGGTCTGGGGTTGAGGGCTTTACGCTTTCAGGATTGGAGGAGAATGGCTTCGAACCTTAACCTTAGACTCTAAATCCGAAACCCTCAACCCTAACCCCAGACCCTAAACCCTCAACTCAAAATCCTAAACTCAAAACCCTAAACCTTCTGCCCTAAACTCTAAACCCTGCACTCTACACCCTGACCCCAAAGCCTAAACATCCCAAAACCCTCAACCCAAACCCGAAACCCTCAACCCAAACCCTGAACCCTAAAGGACCCGGATAATACTACCCTCTATGATACCCTAAATACCCACTCTTAAGGACCAGAAGGGCTCTATCAAAGGGTACGTGGGGGGGGTGCTGGTAAACCCTCAACCAAATGGTAAACCCTCAACCCTAAAACTTGAACCCTACACCCTAAACCCAAAGCCCTAAACCCTAAGCCCTAAGCTCCAAACCCCAAAGGACCCGGATAAAACTACCCTCTATGACCATAAGGGTGCTGGTACCCAAAGGACCCGGACAAAACATCCGGGAAAAACAGCGCCAGCCGAGCCTCCTTCTCGGACACGGGGCTCGCCGACTTGTCCGGAGCCGCCTCGGCCTCTTCGGCCTTCTCGCCTGCCCCGGGGCTTTTCTAAAGGGTTCCTTAACCGGCTCCTTGGGGTCCCTTAAGGGGGCTCTTGGGGTTCCTTGAGGGGCTCCTAGGGTTTAGGGTTTGGGGGGTTAAGGTTTAGGGGTTTAGGGGTTTAGGGGTTTAGGGGTTTAGGGGTTTAGGGGTTTAGGGTTTAGGGTTTAGGGTTTAAGGTTCCTTAAAGTTCAGGGTTTAGGGTTTGGGGTTCCTTAGAGGTAGAAGGCTCCTGGGGTTCCTTGAAGGCATCTATAAGGGATCTGCAGGATCTACGGGTTTAGGGTTTAGGGTTCCTTATAAAGGGCCTCTTAATGGGTTCCTGAAAGGGTTACCTAAAGGATCCCTCAAAGGGTTCCTCCAAGGGTTCCTTCAAGGGTTCTTTCAAAGGGTTGCTTAAAGGGCTCCTTCAAGAGTTCCTTAAAACCCTAAACCCTAAACCTGAAAGGGTTTCTTAAAGGGTTCTGTATGAGATCTATGGGGCTTTGAGTTACTTCCGCCAGGGACTTGGAGGCTCGTGGGCTTAGTAACCTTAAGACCTAGGTATCTGGGGTGCTCATCATTACTTATAACCCCAGCTCAGGTACTTATAACTGTACTGGCCCAAGCCCTAAACCTTTTAAGCCCTAAACCCTGAACCTAAACCCTAAAACCTAAACCCTGAACTTTTTAAANCCCCCAGCCCCCCCACCCCCCAGCCCCCAACGACACTGGTCATCTCACGAAAAGCCAAGGCTCCAGCGCCTGGACTGACTTCTGCTGAGAGGTTTGGGGGGCTGCAAATTGCAGCTTCGGCAGAATCAGAGAAAGAGAACAAGTGAAACCTCCAGAAGCAAGACCAAGCTCAAGGCTTCCTGTCAAGCTAGTGTGTGTCTCTTCGCGTACTGCAGGGTGGCCCCGCAATCCTCCAGAGCCAAGCGGCGACCGCGACAAGAAGGCTGTGACCGTGATGAGGATAGTGCTGTTCAGATGATGCTGACTACGCGCGACGGCGAAGGCTGAGCCGCAGCCCTAAACCCTCAAGCCCTCACCCCTAAACCGTGAAACCCTGAAATTGAATCTGACCCCAGGCTTGGAAGCATTACTTTGGGGGCCTTCATGTTTAGAATAGGGTTTTGGGGGTTCCTGAAAATTCCTCAACCCTCAACCCCAAACCCAAAGTCTCTTTTCTCGGTACCTTCTATTGCGGGTATAGTGTTTTGAGGTCCGCTGTAGATTGGGGTCCTCTTTTTGCGCAAATCCTGACACCCCCGAACTGCTCTCCTGCTACTCCCGGAAGCTCGAAATCCCTGCACAAAACCTAAACCCTAAACCCTGAACCCTACTCCTTCTACTCCCGGACCTGCACAAGAACGCCAAAATCCCCCAAGGAGGGGCGGGCCCCAAAAAATAGCTTGACACCCCAGAGCACCAAGCACGGATCCCCCAACCTCCGAAGCCCCCTGAAAGCCAGAAACCCTGAATTAGGGTTTAGGAGTTTACTTGGAAGCCCTTTTGACTTAGTAAGTAGGGTTAGTAAGGTGGGTTATGGGGGATTATAAAAGGGTTTCTAAGGGATACTAAGTAGACTTACTAAGTCAAAAGGGCCTCCAAGTAGGGTCTAGGGAATAGGGGGCCCAAAATCTGTGTATTGGGATTACTTAGGGATTCTGGTGGCCCACAAGGGAAAAAGGTTACCTATTCTACTATTTGGCAAATCTGCGAAAGTCTTGAACCCAAAGACTCCCACAGTCTCTTTGGACTTTGGTTGGAAGCGTCAAGCCTTAAAGCTTAAATCCTGCAACCTCATGCCAACCCTGAACCTTACACTACCTTATAAGCACGAGAAATCCGCCGTAAAACATGCACATCCCTATAAACCATATGAAACTCTACTGTGTCCCTTAAAGCCTTCCAAAACCCATTAGCAGCCCTCATAAAGCCAACACACTCCTAAACCCCTACAAACCTCAAACGTTTCTAATCAAAACACTGCAGAAAACTGAAATAATCCCTAAGCCCCAATTCCTAGAAACATTTGAAAGCGACCTGCTGCTGCTGCTGCTTTGGGAGACAAGTTCGGCGCGTGCTCGCGCAGCCAGTGCTCCCGAGCCTCCTGTGGGGTTTCGCGTCCTACAAGGGTTCTAGACAAATCCAGAAGCGCAAGGGTTTTTGAGGGAGCAAGAGGACCTTGCACGGTGAGGGTAATGTAGGGGCCTTAATCATTAGAATAGGGTTTGGGTTATATTATACCATAATTAAAATAAGGTAATTATTTAGGCCCCTATAGTATAAGACTTTTGGAGCTTCGGGTTTGCAGCTTCAGGTATGTGGTTCTTGCGTGTCCAATATCCTAGGGAAATACAGGTTATCCTTTGGGGTTATATGGGGATTGTAATGCCCCATAAAAAAGGTTAAAGGTCACCTACTCAGCCCTTCATCCTTCCTAACCCTAGGCCATGAAATCCCGAACAGAATGGGGCTTAGGGTTTATAGGGTTCAGGGTTTAGACAGGCCCTTACAGCCTTGTAAACCACAACCCGCAAACTACTGCTGATGGACAAAATCCTGCATGACCCTAAGGACCCTAAACTATGGGAATTATGGTATATTCCTTATAATGGGTAATGCAGGATTTTGTCCATCAGCCGTATCTCAAACCCTAAACCCTGCTCTTCACCCAAAAGCCTGAAACTCTGTCAGGACCTCATGCACGCCCATGCGCACTATATGCCCCTACAGGATGTAAACCCGCAAAGCCTGAACCCCGAAACCCCACGGCATCCCTACTAGACCCTATCAGCACTATATCCAACTCTCTAAACCTTAACACCTTCCCATCAAGTCCTATCAACCCTCCACAAATCCCCACAACGCTCCGCTGATTTCGAAACCCCTAAAAAATAACAAAACCTACGAAATCCTACAGAACCCCTTTTAAATCCTCAAATTGTGTTTAAGTCCATTCTTAAAACCCTGCAATTTAGCACCTCGTGAGAGTCGAATGCCAGGCCGCAAGTGGGGCACCTCAGCTGCCCTGCTTGACTTCAAGGAAACCCAGGGTTTAGGGATTTAGGGTTCAGGGTTTTAGGGTTTTAGGGGTTTAGTGTCAGGGTTTTAGGACTTTAGGGTTTAAGGTTTAGGGGTTTATGGTTCAAGGTTTAAGGGTTTAGCGCTGAAGGGCTTCGACCCCTCTATTAGTATGGCTGTCTCTTCCCCGGTGACCACACCTTTGTCGCTGTCTGACATTGCACGGCGATTGCTTTTGGCGTTTTCCTTGTAATGTATAGCGGTATGCTTACCTGTAGCCCCAGAAAAGCGGATAGTACCCCTTAATTGTGGAGACGAAACCTTTTAAAACCATAGGTTTCCGGATCCACAGGCAAGGGTGTGATTAGGGCTGGCCTCGTAATACTTTTTCGCGTCGCCAGGTCCAGGTTGGGGGTGTTCTCGGAATTTTGGATTGGAAAACCGTTGGAAACTAGCTTTAGGGGTTTCAGTAATCTAGGTAGGGGGTTTCGGGTTTAAGGCTGAGAGGGAGCATCGCAACAAAATCGTGGATCATGATGCAGCCCTTAAACAAAAACGTAATAGGAGCCACATGTAAACCCGGAACCTTTTTCAGACCCTGATACACTGTACAAGAATCCTACGAAGCACTGGCAAGAACCCAAGGCACACATGCTTCACGACAGTCTTGGCTTCTGTCTCCACGGGCTCCTCCTGCAATGGATCTTCTAAGAAACTTTACCAAAAAAACGTGTTCTTTGAATCACCTTCAGCCATAAAACCTTAGTTTCTGAGGCCTGGTGCATTAAGGCTTATTGGTTAGTTGATTTTATTGATTTGGTTAAGGCTTAGGGATAAAAAATGGCCCTCAGGGATCAATAGCCCAATGGCCGTTGGGGAAATCCTTATACTAATTGGACTCTCTTGGCTACACGCGGCAGACGTCAAGATCTGGGTTGGAGAGGGGAAGCTGGTAGAGACGAGGCTCAGGCTTTACCGCGACTTTAGAGTTTAGGGTTTAGGGCTTTTGTAGGAAAAAGGGTTTGGGAATTAGGGTTTAGGGCAGCCTCCAGTCCTCTTGGCAAAACAACCTGATGCATGCGCAGCAAGTACACTACCCCAATAAGCCACAGAAATAAAAGGTTAAACTTTCCGATTCCTACTAAACTGTAAGAACCCAAAAAGTTTAAAGGTTAGGTATTGGGGATCTAAGTTTAGGGCTGAGGGTTTAGGGCTTAGGTTTGGAAATGCTGCTGGCAACGCTGCATTTGCACGATGCTTGATCTATGGGCGGTTCGGTAATTCACATACCTCTGACCCCAAACCCTACAAAACAGTAGGTTATGACCCCTTAAATAGAGGGTGGAGCCCCTAAAATGGTAGGTTTTGGGATCCCCAGCTATACTTTACCCACGCCTCGTCAAGGAACAGCGTCGTGGCAGAGCTGGTTCTGGAGAGCGCTGGCTGGGTGCCTCTGAGCTTTAGGCTTGCCGGGCTTTAGAGTCTAGGGCTTTGGGGTTTTAGGGTTTAAGGGATCTATAAGGGTTCCTTTAAAGGGATCTATAGGGTTTAAGGTTTAGGTGTTTAGGCTTTAGGGTTTTAAGGCTTTAGGGGTTTAGGGGTCTAGGCTTTGGGGTTTTAGGGCTTTTGGGGTTTATAGGGCTAAGGGTTTCGGGTTCTATACTTGAAGGATCATGGCACCTAGCACCCGGGCTTTGTAAATAAGGCAACCAGGCTGAAATTAACTAAAAATCCCTACTTGTCGGGTATCATGGGGAACCAAAGGTTAACCTTTTTCATAATATAAGGATTATATAGGGATTATACTACCCCAAAAGGTTAAAGGTTACCTACTCTACTACTAGGAATCCCAATAACTTATAACCTAGTTTACTAGGGATTAGGGTTTCGGGCAAGCGGGCTTGGGTTTAGGATTTACCTCTGACCCAAAACCCTACGAAATAATGGGGTATGACCCCTTAAATAGGGGGTAGAGCCCTTAAAACGGTAGAGTTCTCTTCTTGCAGGTAAGGTCAAGAGGCTAGGGTTTAGAAGTATCTTGTATGACCCCCCATTTAGTGAAGCCCATAAGGTAGGGATATCCCTGTAACATGCTGGTGCTGATGTCCATGTACAGTAGAAGCCCAAAAGTTGGAAACCCTAAAGCCTCAATCCTAAAGAGTAATGTATAGGGAATCCCAGCACTGTTCGGCCTTAATCCGGTTTCCCACTTTATGGGGTTTAAAACCCTAAACCCTAAGCTTAGGGTTTTCGGCATGGCCTGAGCACTCGGATGCCCCGGAGACGCCCATGGCATCGCCTGCCAGGGCTTTGGGCTCTAAGGTTCGGGTTTGGTGTTTTGGGTTGCTACGGGCTTTTTTTAAATGCAATGGGGCTTTTGCTCTGTGCAGCCTCTACCGCTTAAGTGGCATATACTTGGGAAGTTTTATACGGGTTTAGGGTTTGGAGTTTAGGGGTTTAGGATGGTTTACGGGTTTAGGGGATTGGGAGTATTCTTGGCTCCTGGGATTTGAGGATTTGAAGATATTAGGCCCAGGGGCTCGGAGGTTAAAATTTAAGATTTAGGGTTTGGGTTTAGGGTTTAGCGTTTAGGGTTTGGGGTTTGGGTTTAGGGTTCGGGGTTTGGCGGTTACCATTAGGGTTTGGGGTTTCGGGTTTGGGGTTTAGGTCTAGGGTTGTGTAATAAGGCTTTTAGACCAGGGGTTCGGCTGGCAAGGGTTTTCACGGAGCCTCTGACAGTTTCGTAAACGGTCTTTGTCTTGTAGGGTTTAGGGTTTAGGGTTGATTCTGGGAGTCTGGTAGGTTTGATGTCTCCTATATGAGTTTTATGGATTCACTAACACCCTAAACGCTAGACCCTACACCCCCTAAACCCTGAACCCTAGACCCTCAACCTTGCACCGGATTTGCCCCTATAAGGGGGTTTAGGGTTTAGGGTTTAAGGGATCTATAAGGGTTCCTTTAAAGGGATCTATAGGGTTTAGGGGTTCAGGGCTTTGGGGTGTAAGAGAGTCTAGGGTTTAGGGTTCGCTTCTTTGCAACTTCGCTGCAAACTGGGCTCGTTCCACCCTCGGCCCCCTCTGAAAAATGTTCGTAAGCACGACCCTCTCAAGCCCCGTAAGGTTAGGGTTTAGGGTTTAGGGTTCAGAATTTCCCCTGAACCCTAAACCCTGAACCCTAGCGTCTGTGTCCTCAGATGGCCTCCCCGCTGCCTGGGCACTAAAGCTGACGCTGGCTGGATTCAACTCGGGGTTCTCCAGCTGGGGTTTAGGGTTTTTGGCTTTAGGTCTGCTTCCTTCAGCTCTCTCTCTCTCTCTTTCCTTTGGAACCCCAAACCCTAAACCCTACTACGCTGCAATGTCTCGAACTCTGCAGCGCACAGCTTCTCAAACTCCGGCATGGAGTGCACCCATCCGCAAGGCTGTCTCTGGGGTTTTCGTCCCGCAGGCCCTAAGCCCTATAACGCTCAACCCAAGAATTCAGAAGCCCCAAACCCAAACACCTAAACCCGAAACCCCCAAGCCAAACACATCAACCCTCAACCCCAAATCCAAACACCTAAACTCCTAAACCCTAAACACTAAACCCTAAAACCCCTAAAAGCCTGGAAACCCAAACCCGAGTCCCCTGACTACAACGTATCCGGCCATGTACAGATACCCAGACCTTCGAGAATCCCTTAATTAAGATAGTATATCTTCAATCATACAAGGGATCCTACTATAATTTATGGTCTATTCCTTATTTAAAGGGTTTTGGAAGGTCTGGGTACCCCAGCCAGCTTCAAGCCGACGCGTAGACTCCCCCAGACAACGGATGCCAGAGGCCGGCTAGGGCATAGTTTTTTAGGAATTTAGGTTTAGGATCTGCTTGTACTTAGGGGCTGAGTACCCTAGCCCAAAAAAGGTTATCCCTTTCAATTATGGCAGGATGATATAAACCCCACAAGGTTAAAGGTTACCTACTCAGCTACTAAGTGTAGGTTCGTAAGTCGACGATTTTCATGGAACTGCCAAACCGAAACAGAGCTGATACGACTCAGATCCATCCCTACTGAAGCTCCGACCCATGCAGCTCCGTGCCTCTTGATTACGGCATGGACCTTGACTCATCATAAGCCGCCTATCATTTGAGGAATACTTCTCAACATAAAAGTCTTTGCAGGGAGTCAGAGCGGAGTTTCAGATGTCTGAGGACTGCAACAATGAGAAAGTATCAGGAGCCTCGTTCTGACAATGAATCAAGTGGCTCAAGTTAGAAGAAGCCCTTTCTCCAACACCTTTATAGAAGCCTATCGAAACCCTTAAAAACCGTAAAGCCTATAGGGAGGCCCCTCACCGCAAAAAGCCCTGATCGCCACCCTGGCCAAAGCGGCCTGCATAGGCGTAAACATAGGTCGAGGCAATCGGCGATGCAGCGGCGCCTCCACCGGTGTTGTGAAAGGTTTCGTGTTTAGCTTGGGGACTCTCAACCCTAAACCCTAAACCCCAAACTCTAAACCCCGAACCCTAAACCCTGAACCCTAAACCCCTAAACGCCAAACCCCTACACCCTAAACCCAAGAGTTTCAGGCCAAGCTGGGTTCAAAAACAAGGTCACGCAGTCGCTGGTGGCCGCGTGGATTTTGCACACCAAATCGTGCATTTATCCCGCAATACCAGCAGTCTTTGTGATAAATGAGTCTTACGGATGCGTCTTTTTTGATTGATTTGAAAGCACGAGCACACTGTTGTAGTAACAAAAGTGACACGTTTGCCAGTGTTTTCGAGGTTCGCACGTGTATGGCTTGGACGATGTTTTTTTGAAATTCGTGCGCCTTTTGCAAAGTTATCCTTCAGGTTTATGTAGGAAGTCGCCTGCTAGTAGTAGTAGTAGTAGTAGTAGTAGTAGGAGTAGTAGAAGTAGTAGAAGTAGCAGAAGTAGCAGAAGTAGCAGTAGCAGTAGCAGTAGCAGTAGCAGTAGCAGTAGTAGTAGCAGTAGTAGTAGTAGTAGTAGTAGTAGAAGTAGCAGAAGTAGCAGAAGTAGCAGAAGTAGCAGAAGTAGCAGAAGTAGCAGAAGTAGCAGAAGCAGCAGCAGCAGTAGCAGTAGCAGTAGCAGTAGCAGTAGCAGTAGCAGTAGCAGTAGCAGTAGCAGTAGCAGTAGCAGTAGCAGTAGTAGCAGCAGCAGTAGTAGCAGCAGCAGAAAGGAGGAGTACTACGAGCCTGGGCAACAGCAACCGCGTTTGTACTGGGACAACTGCACAAGGCTTGGCGCTTCACATCGCTTCAGGTGTGCAGGAAGCGAAATTTAGGCTTTGCTTTTGTTTTGAATTAAATGCGGCTGTGGGTTTCAAGCTCAGGGCCTTTGCGTGGCACTTTCTTGGGGATGTTGGACAAAGTGATTCGTTTTGCACTCTCTGCTTTTGGGTTCAGGAGCCTTGGTTGGAGCGCGCAAAGCCGCCCATCTCCAAGGATGTGTAATTAATCATCCTTCAACCACTGCGGAACTTCGCTGAAACGATGCATCGGGAATGCTTTCCGCCCCCAGCATCCACGACCTGTGTCGCTGCGACGCCACCAGGCCGAACAATACAACATGAGAGATCCAGAGATCCTCGCTTCTGGCCTGATTTAAGCAGGTGAGGCTGGAAATGAGGAAGCCGACAATGTATATCGTAATCCCCCACCCCCCACCCCCGCGTTGGAAACAGGCACCATGAATGCTTCGGGAGCACTGAACAGCCTGGGAAGCCTCACAACATGTGGTAAGAACCCTGAAAAGCCTGAAAACATGTATTCGGCATGGGGCCGCGAGAGGTTGCGTGAGCAAAAACTACATTTGGCTTCTACAGTAACTACAAACCGGACGCATCGCATCTTCAACTCCAAGCCGCCCGAGGACCTGAAGCCTAGGGTTCAGGGTTTTGAACCGTCCATCTGAAGCCTTCAAGCCCTCCCGTGGGAATTATTGCACCCTACTTAGTTTCACTTTGGGGTTTAGGTTAGTGGAATATTCAGGTCGCTAAAACCTTCAATCCCATCTGTAATAAAGATTTAAATGCCCAAAAGAATCCAGTTAGAATAATATAAGACAAACAAACCCCTTTAACACTGCCACAAGCCCCTTAAGTTAAGAGACACCCTTAATCGCCTTAATCAGCCTGAAAAACACCCTGCGGCGCACAAACCTGGATAAGACCCGAAAACGCCAAACTCCAGACCCTAAAACTCGAATATAGGGGCCTTAATAATTGGAATAGGGTTCGAGAATATATTTACAGCTATGAAGGAGCCCTTTAAAAACTTTTCTGCTAATTGTTCAGCCGTCTGTGTTAAGCCTGTTAAGAAGCACAGCCTTAAACCCAACACCCTAAACCTGAAACTCGAATACAGGGGCATGGGGGCCTCAATAATTTTTATCGGGCTTGGGGGAGTACGTGACCAAACCCCAAACCCAAAATCTGTAATTTACGCCCGTACACTAAATGCTAAAAACCCCAAACCCAACAAACAACAAGCAAAACCGAAAACCACCAAACCAAAAACCAGCAAACCCAAAACCCTAAACCCGAAGCCCTAAACCCTATAGATCCCTTTAAAGGAAGCCTTATAGACCCGAAACCGGCCCTAAACCCCAAACCCACAAGACCTTAAAGCCGAAAGCCCAGAGCCTCCACCCCTTTTTGAACGAGGTCCCTCTGAAACCTTGAACCCTAGAACCCCCTCAACGCTACAACCCCTAAACCCCCAGGCCCTAAACCCCTAAACCCCTTAGATCCCTAAACCTTAAACCTTTTATGGTTCATAAACCATAAATTTTAAAGCCTCAACTCTAAACCCCTAAACCCCTAAACCAAGGGCCCTAAGCCCTAAACCCCTAAACCCTAAAACCCCCTCCCCCAACAACCCTAAATCCCGAACTAAACCCAAAACCCCTAAACCCAAACCCCTAAATAAACCCTAAACCCCTAAACCTAAGGCCCTAAGCCCTAAACCCCAAACCCCTAAACCCTAAACCTACAACCTAGAACCCTTCCTTTCATCACCCTAAACCCTGCAAACCCTACACCTAAACCCTAAACCCTATACATCCCTTTAAAGGAACCCTTATAGATCCCTTAAGCCCTAAACCCCTAAACCCCTAAACCCCTAAACCCCAAAACCCTAAACCCTATAACCCCTAAGCCGCCTGAGCAGGAGGAAGTCTGGGAGTCCCCGATGCGATCGCCTGCGGCCCGGCTGTGGGGAGCGGACGAGGAGCCTCTTCTTGGGTTTAAGGGATCCTTTAAAGGGATCTATAAGGGTTCCTTTAAAGGGATCTACAGGGTTTAGGGTTTAGGGCTTTCGGGCTTTAGGGCTTTAGGCTTAGGGATTTAGGGAGGGTTTTAGGGTTTAGGGCTTTAGGAGTTCAGGGGTTAGGGCTTTAAGGTTTCAGGGTTTTAGGGTTTAGGGGTTTAGGGTTCAGGGAGATTTTTTGGCTTTAGGGTTTGCGGGCTTTAGGGCTTTAGGGGTTTAGGGGTTTAGGGTTTTAGGGGTTTAGGGTTAGGGTTTTAGGATTCTAGTTGTTTGTTTTTCAACTCTTGTTCTGCCGTCGCTTACGATCTCAAGGGTTTAGGTTTTCAGGGTTTAGGGGCATATTGTTTAGAGTTGAAAATTCTAGTCTTGGGGTTTTGGGATTTATGTTTTGAGCGCTTTTTGAAGCTTAGGCTTTGGAGTCTAGGATTTGGGCAGTATGGCTGAGGTCTCTGGGCTCCAAGCGATTAGTTTTAGGGTTTAGTTTAGGATTCAGTGGTCATGATCCTGATGCCCTAAACCAATTCCTTAGCGTTAAAATATACAGGATCTTAGCATTATTCTCCTTACTCCATGTTCGACTTTTTACACTTCAGTGTAAGGCCTCGTCTGGGGTTTATAGTGGTTTAGGGCTTCATGCTGACAGCGGAGTGAGGGACGAATATGGAAGCCTTTACAAATACAACAGATTTAGCGGGATATTACGGTATTGCTAACTTAAAAACACCAGGGGATTGTATTCGCTATTGTTCAGGCCTCTATGCTAACTCTGGAATCCCTAGAAATTACGTAGAGCCTCGTGAAAAAAGCCTCAAGTCAGTGCCGCCGCCAGATAGCGACTATTCTAGTGCTTTTGCACGAAAAGCCCTGCCAAACATCTGCACATTGCAAGACAACAAGTAAAGCCTCAAGTCAGTGCTGCCGCTAAGTAACGACTATTCTAGTGCATGTCGCACTTTGCTGGAATCCTCAAATCGAAGTGCCGTCACCGTCGCTATACTCATCGAGCCATACGTAGTCGGAGTATTCGGAAGACGAGGCGTCAGCGCCAGTTTCGGACAGCCTTGACATCACGTTTCTGTTTGGCCCCTGTCGAAGCCCACGCCAGCTTCTGGGCCGCATTTAGGGGGCGACCTGTCTTATGCCAATGATTTGGGGCTTTAAGGTTTCGGTACAAGGTTCGGGGTTTTAGGGTATGGGGTTTAGGGTTTAGGATTTTAGGGTTCTCTTTCTTTCTCTCTCTCTCGCTCTCTCTCTCTCTCTCTCTATCTCACTCACGCACATAGAATAGCCCACCATGCCAACACATATGCATGCATACATACAACCATACATAAATAATCCTAGGGAGGAGGGTTTAGAGCGGCCTGAAACCACTAAAAACCCTTAAACCCTAACCCTGCTCAACCCTCGTAGAAGCCCTGTAGCCCCTTAGAGCCCAAAAAGAAAAAACACAAACACACACACACACAAATCTCCGAAACAAGACTATAGAATCCTGTGCAACGACAGAAACCTAAAAACAACCTAAACCCCAAAACCCTTAAGTACTTTAAATTGAAGTCTACAGTTCGGCGTTGGGTCCCTGGCTGTGGGCTTCGAGCCCTTGTGCTCCCGCCTGCGTAGGCATAGGCCGACGCTAGCGGTGACGCTGTAGTGCCTCTCAAGGGTTTACGGTTACTGCTTTTAGGGTTTAGGGTTCAGCATTTGAGGGCTGCTGGGGCTTATACTTGGAGGCGCAGGGGACTCAGTAATTGAGGCTACAAATCCCCTAGGTGAGTGTGTCCTAACTGTGACCTTACGTTTAACTTATAACCTTACCTAGTAAAGTTATAGATTAAAAGTAGGGCATAAGGCTTCAGAAGGGCTTTTGGCCAGTTTTGGGGACGTGAGCGTTGGGTTTGGGCTTTTGGGGTTCAAGGGTTTCGGGTTTTGGGTGCGATTTGGCTCTGTGCTTTCACGTGCCGAGGGCTTCTGGTTTGGGTTTGGGGCTGTTTAGGGCTTAAGGGTTTAGGGTTCAGGGGTTAGTGGTTAGGGCTTTCGGGGTTTGGGGCTTTAGGGCTTGAGGGGTTTAGGACTTTAGGGGTTTAGAGGTTTAGGGGTTCAGGATATTGGGCTGACGGCATTTTTCGGATTCTGTGTTGCCTGTCCATTTTCGGGTGCAGGGTGTCGGGCTTCCAGAATACCATGGCCAAAAAAAGACTCTTGGAGGGTAGAACCGGGCCGCAAGCATGGAGACCTTCGCAAAATCTAACTTTCGGGTTTCGGGTTAGGGCCTCGGGCTTAGGATTTAAGGCCTTCGGCCTCCAACGTTTTAGGTTCTAGGAGTTTGAGGGTTGAAGGTTTAGGGTCAACGTTTGGGGCGTAAGGCTTCCGGTTTAAGATTACGGGTTTGTGGCCCATGTTGGTGCCATATCGAAGAGCGCCACGAGCTCCAAAGATCGTAAGCGGCATTGGGGGACTCGAGATCTGTCAGAACAGCCAACATGCAAGTCTGAGCAGTTAGACCAGGGGCTGGGGAGCATTTATACTATAGCTATATCATAGAATCCTAACGAATACTACTTGTAGCCATTCAAAGACCCAAAATCGCAAAAGCCTTCGAAGCCCCAACCCCACCCGACTCCTTGAACCCCTAAAACCCTGAACCCAACAAACCCTAAACCCTAGACCCTATAAACCTTATAAGCCCCATAAAGCCCTGTAAAACCTGAACATTCTTGCGAAACACTGTAAACCCTATAAGACCCTGATCGAAAAGATCATCCGGCCTGGGCGGGTGTAGGGAGATGCCACGGAGGTTGCGGCCTTTGTGATGCTGCCTCTCCAAATGTTTAAAGTTCAGGATTTAAGTTTAAACTCGAACCTGAGGGTTCGGGGTTTAGGGTTTAGGCTTTAACTGGACCCCAAATAGCGTACCTTTTTAAGGACGGAAACCATAATAGACGGAAATCATAATAGAGAGGGCTTAAGCTTTAGGTTTTAGGGTTCTGAATGGAAAAACATATCCCAAATCTTCATAGACTCGAAAGAACCTTAGATCCGATTTTGCAGAGTGATGCATGGTAGGCTCGCTTTCACACCTGCTGATAACTGCTTGCCTTCCATTACACCTTATGTGCTGGCGCACAACTTCATGACCGAGCATTTGTGTGCCTTTTAGGAACAAAGGGGACAAATGCTGGGCCGTATCGTCCAGAAAGCTAGCCACAAACTGTATTCGGTAACGATTTGGGGGGTCCTGATCTCAGCATTCAGCGGCTTCACTCACCGGAGCATCATGTTTATGCCGAGTAGTAGAGTAGGTAACCTTTAACTTTTGGGGGTACTATAACCCCCTTGTAATCCCAATAGACTCCAAAAGGCTAACCTTGAGTTCCCCAGGATACTCGACAAGTAGGTATTTGAGGTCTCGACCCTGATGCGATCATTGTGTGCGCAGGTAACGATACGTAATGCTTAGGCTTAGGCGACGATCAGCAGTGGGCGGACGAGCACGAGTTAAGCCAGCATGGCAGACAAATTTGTATCTTGTCTTCCTGGTAGAGAACCGCAACCTTACACTCTCCGAAAGATTGGTACCATCGCTCCGAGCCCAGTTTCTTTCTGCTTTTTCCCACTTCCGGGGGCCTGGGTTCTTGGCCATGTTGGCCAGTCGCACCTCGAATGGTGAGGGCGGTTGAGGAGCCTTTTTAGCTCCCTTGGGTCCCTTGGGCATGTCTGCCCTGAAGATGGCCAGCCGCACATCAACATACAGCTCGTTCTCAGTCGCGGGATAAAATCTTGCCCAACCTGAACATGAAGGATGAATCCCAACCTTCACTCGAGTGCATGGGTCGATGTCCGAGCACCGAGCACAGCCAGCACGCTGCGCAAGTGATCTCTCCTTGGAGCGCGCGTATGTCGTCGAAGGCATGCCGGTCTGCCGCGAAACAGTAAAGCGCTGGTGGCCCAAGACGGGAGGCTATTGGGGCGATCTGGTCCTGGATGAAGCGGATCCTCGAAATGCCTCGAGAACAACTGGTTGAACGGTCCTACGAAGAGCCTCTGAATGCAGAGGCAGAGGCGTGTGGAAGCCCCTGCTTTAAAATTCAGGGTGCAGGGCTCAGAGTTCGGGGTTTAGGGTTTCAGGATTACGGTCTACGGTTTGGGGTCGCAGGCTCAGGGTTCAGGTTGTCTAACCTCGCTGGTACATGCCCACCCCTTTCCAAGTGATCTAGGGCTGTTACTACCACAAGTTACTCGCCTTCCCAGAACCATAACAACATCCAAAATGGGCACTTATTTAGATGCAGAAAGACTTAAAGAAAACAAGCTTCACCAAAAACCCTTATAGGTAGTTGTCAAAATTAGGTCCCTTTTTGGGTACCCTAAATATTAGGTGCAGTATTATATTAGGGACCCAAGAAGGGACCATAATTTTGACAACCACCCTTATGTCAACCCTGCTTCCACAGCAAAACCCTGAGCTCTTCTACACTGCACGAAAAACCCGATTCCAACCCTACGCAAGCCTGTTGCAACCTTGAACACCCTTAATGTAGGGGCCTTACTACTTAGAATAGGGCTTGGGGCTCCTTTATACTAATGTAGGAGATTAAGAAACCTTGGGCCTTTATTAGGGTTCCTTATATGAATCCTACTATTTTTGGTGTTGTAGGCCCAGGGTTTCACAGGTTCCTACATTATGGTTATAATATAAGGAATAATATGGGTAGTTATTTAGGCTTTTACAATTACACACCCTTCGAGGAGCCGCTGGAGCTGCATGCGCTGTTTCCTGTTTCCTCAGCCCCTACACCCTGAATAACCTGCCTTTCTAGGGCTCCCAAAAATGATTTCTTTAGATAGGTCCTTAAGAAGGTAGGTTGTTTGGGGTTAATCCTAGGGACCCTTAGAAGAGTAGGGGGAGGGGGGGGTAGGGGACCTTAATGCCCATAATAAGGACCGAATAAGGCCTGATTTCGTATAGTCCCCTACCCCCCTCCCCCCCCCACCCCCCTAAGGGTCCCTATGAGTTAAGGTAAACCCTAAGCTCCTACCCCACTAGTTCATGGTTGGGATAGGATTGAAAATGTACTTTTTTATTCCTTATTGGCCTTAAGTACCCATAAAAATGTCAAAATGTTACCCAACTATGACAAAGCCCAAGTGCAGTTCACACACCAGCCTGCAGCTGGGATGGTGTTTGGCGCTTTCAGGGCACCTCAAACGATCATGTTCTGGGTTGGGGGGGTTTAGGGTTTAGGGTTTAGGGGTTTAAAAATTTAAGGTTTAGGGCTTGGGTTTCGAGTTTAGGGTTCACGGAGACTCCAAGCCACCTTAATCAAAGGTGTTAGTGAAGCTTTTCTGGTGGTGCTACAGAGTCTTGTCAGCGGTCTGCATCGCGGTCTGCATAGGGTTGATAGTCCTGCTTGGATCAAGGATCCCTTTGGGGTTTAGGTTTACGGGTTCGGGTTCAGGGCCAACAGCGACATACAGTACTCCTCCGGGGATCCAAAAACGGACTCTATTTTGGAGAACACCCCAAACCCTAATGCGCAAAGCCTGAAGCCCTAAACCATGAAATCCCAAGAACACCCTAGGATCCCCCACAACCCTTAAAACCCCAAAACCCTAAACCCTCAACCCTATACCCTGTAGATCTCTTTAAAGGAACCCCTATAGATCCTTTTAAAGGGAACCCTAAATCGCTCAAGAAGGACTCTGAGGTGAAGCTTGGGTCTCCCGCTGACTGCGTAGGCGTGCGTCGAGGTCATGGGCGATGTGACGCCTCCGACGACTTGCCCGGGTTCCCACCCTTCTGTGTACTTGCTTGCCTCATATGCATATGTGCAGGTATAGGTTCATATGTATATATATATACACATACATAGTATCCATTCCGTGGTGATCTGCTTTTTAACTCAGTTTATGTTCATAGTCGGGTTTTTGGCACTTCTGCTTGAGGCGTTTTGCGGTAAATAGTGCGTTTTCCCAGGGTTTTGGCAACGAGCAACAGCAAGCAAAATGCAAAAACGCAAGGCGCATTACAGGCGCCGCTACCATACTTATAACAATATTTCTCGTTCTTCCTATCTCTACATATGTGTGGATGTATATGTAATGTATTGAAATGTGATTAATGTGATGTAATGTAATGTAACGTAATGTAACGTAATGTCGTGTAATGTAGTACAATGCAATGTAATGCAATGCCTTGTAATGTAATGTATGTATGTATGCATGCATGTACCCATGTGCATACATGTATATAATATATACACACATGAACACACACACACATGTATGTGTAAGTGTATACACATACACACCTATGCAACACGGCTGCCTGCAGAAATTCAGACCCAAGTCAGTTTTAAAGGGAAGTGGAGGCGGTGTTCTCAGCAATTAGTGCAACTCTACGAACACATATAGAGCCCCTTGTAAGCACTGCGAAATCCCACAAATGCCCGGAGCCCTATTGAAGGAACCCCAGCCAGCCTTTTGCGGAACCCTGAAAAAAGCACTTTATCTTAACTTGTAAGCCCCAGGCCGAGTGAGCAGGCAGATGCCCTCGAAGACGGGATGCCTCCTGGCAGAGGCAGATTAGAAGGATTCCTCATTGGGGATTTTGGGTTCCTTTCAGGGATTCACTATAACGGGCTCTTTAAAGGGTTCTTCTTCGGGTTCGATACCAAACAGTTCCGTAAGGGTTCTACACAGTGGTAAGGCTTCCTTAAACGTGTGTCTTAAACGGCTATTTAAAGAGTTCGGCATGAGCGTTTAAGGGTTTTTTGGTTCCTCTTACATTAAAAATCCTTTTCGGGTTCATGTTAGCCGGGTTTGGGGCTTAAGTTTGAGTCCCGGGCTGGCTAATCTAACAAATATCGAGGCTCCTCCGGCGAAGTCCCCTACAACCCCATTCTAGCACCCCTACAAACCCAGTCATAAAACCTAAACCCCTAAACCCCACAAACCAGATCATCTGCAAAACAAACAAACCCTAAACTTTAAACCCTATACACCCAATGTGCAAAACAAAACTGCAACTGTTCGAGCCCGGCTAGAACCCTGAAAACGAGCCTGCTGGAAAAGCCACGGGCGCTTTCACGGCGCCTCCTGCAGTTGAGCCCTAAACACTTAAACCCAAAACCCCCAAAACAGCCTAAACTCTCTTGTACGAACCCCGGAGATCAGGAACCCTTATAGAAACCTTCATAGGAACCCTTAAAGGTGGGGTTTAATTGAGGATCATAACAGCCTGCTGTGTTAGGGGTCATACGTTTCGTATGGTTTGGGATTTGCGGTTTAGCGCTGGGTGCAGGGGCTGGTGGTTTGTATACGGTTCAGAATCTCGGGGTTTCGAAGCGAAACCTTCAGCCTAAAGCCTGCGCCTTAAATCAAACTCTTTCTGCCCTGAAGCCTAATGAAAACCCTACCTGTAGCCGAAAAGACCTACCGTTTTGGGGTATATTATTATGGTTTCTATATATATAGTTCCCTGAAAAGGTAGGTCTTTTGGGCTACAGGTAAACCTTAAACCCTAAAACTGAAAACATGTAGAAGCCTTCGCACTGCCGAACTCTACTCCGAAAGGCCTAAAGGCATTCTCAACACCCAATGGCCTTAAAAGCCCAGGTAAACGTGGAGCTCTAGAACCCTCAACCTTAAAGCCTGAACCCTAAAACCCTAGACCCTGAAACCCACACCCTAAACCCTAAATCCCAAACCTCAAACACGTGAATCCGGTGGCCTGTGTAAGTGTAGGCCGCAGCTCTTGGCGCCGTGGTCACACCTCCACAAGCATCGGGGCGTCTATCCTGCTCACGGTAAGGGTCCCTTTGAGGGCTCTAGCAAGGGAACTATGAGGGTTCTACAAAGGTTCAAAGGTTTAGGCTTTAGGGATTTAGGGTTTAGGGCTTGGGGGGCTTGGGGTTTAGGATTTAGGGTTTGGGGTTTAGGTTTCAGGGTTTAGTCTCCTCAGTGTAACGGAAATCAAACCCCGAACTCTTAATCTCGGGAAGATAGCCACCTTAAACTGGGGTAATTGTTTGTAAGTATAGGTACCTTATCTATGACTTGCAACCCTAGTTACTAAGTCCCATGAACCTCCAAGAAACCCCTTGCGACTCGAAAAATGCAGCAATCCATAAACTTGTGGGGTTTAGGGTTTAGGGTACCCGTTAACCCTAAAGCGTAACCGTTTTGGCCCGAGTCCTGAAACGTAAATCCCAAGAACTTGAAGTCCGAAGCCTACATACGTAGGTTAGGGTTTAGGGTTTAGGGTTTAGGGTGAAGGTCCATGGGACTTAGTAACTAGGGTCGTCAGTAAGGTAAATCGACTTGTAATAACATAATAACCCAGTTAAGGTACTGATACGCATATTTACGAAGTCCCATGAACCTTCAAGTAGGCTCGCCAATATCCCCTTAATAATCATGTATCCTTGCTCGTATTATTCAGCGTTCATAATGAATTAGGAGACCCTCGCCCCCTCCTGTCCTCTTCTTCTTATGTCAGTCTTCAATTACTGGAGTTTCTGTTGCTTCTGGTTTAGGACTTAAGGTGCTCTATAAACAATCTTTCTGTCAGGCTCTGTGGTCTCTGAGTGGTATTGGGCTGATGAGTGGACAATGCAGCTTACACCCGCGAACCAACAATCGGCCCTAGATCCTGGAAGCGCAAGAACCCTGCCTCACCTCTTACACAGTCAGAGACAACCTCAACCGTAAACCCTACAACCTAAACCCTAAATCCAAAGCCCTAAACCCGAAATCCAAAGCGCTACCTCCGACCCCTCCTCCCCAAATACCGATTCTGAGCTGAGTGCCTGAGTAGGCAGTTGTCCTTGAACTGGTGACTGCACCTTCTCTGGGGGCGCGGGTGAACGTTCTTGAAGTTACCAGAATAAAGGTGATGTAGGGGCCTTAATAATTGGGATAGGGTTTTGGAGGCTCCTTATTATAATTATAGTATAATATACCCCCAAATCTTATTCTAATTATTAAGGCCCCTACATTGTTCCCAGAGACTCCAATCTGCCATAATCCTAAATCCCAAATCCTAAATCCTATCCTATTTCCTAAATGCTAAATCCTAGATGCTAGATCCTACATCCTAAAACCTAGATCCTACATCCTAAATCCTAAACCCTAAATTTTGATTCATAAACCCAAAGTGCAACATCCTGAAGCCTACATCCTGAATCAGCGGATCTTCGAAAATGTTGAATTTTCTTAAAAAAAATTCACAAATCTGTTTGTAAAAAGGCACTTTTACATTGGGTTGGGAACAGTGTCGAGGTATATGCTAATTTGAAGATTCAGTTTTCAGGGCTAAATACTCAAATCTAAATCCTTGAGTGTACCGGCTGTTATCTTTCAGGGGATGTGATTTTGGCGATTGGGTTTCGACACAGAGCTCAGCGGCAGTTGATGGATAAGTTCGCTGCAGACTTGGCTGAGCTAGAAGTTTTAATCGGCAGTGTGGCAAAAGAAAACTGGGATGGGAGGAGCAACGAACGAAACATGAGTAAGTGGTTTCAAGCGAAATAATGAATATGTATATCATTAGTGCAAAGGGATTCTGGGAGGGTGGGGATATTGCCTAAAAGGGCCCTCGCCAATCGTAAATCCTAAGCCCAAAAGCCCAAAACCCTAAACCCTGTAGGCCCTTCCATGCCCATGTCCGGGCCCCTCGCCGGGTAATGCAGTGGACCTCGTGGCACCTCTGCTGGGTAAACGGTGAGCAGTAAGAGAAAAGGGTTAGGCTAAGTGTAAATAGTACAAGGTGCTACTGGGGCAACCCCCTGAGGGCGTCGAATGCAAGGTATGTGGCTTCAGAGGTGTGTATGTGTGTGGGTGTGTGGGTTGGCGTCCTTCTATGCACCAGCCGTTTCTCCTCTCAAAGGCTTTGAGAATGAGGCACAGGTGCCCGCCAGATCTTCTCAATGAAGCTCGTTAANTCAAAGGCTTTGAGAATGAGGCACAGGTGCCCGCCAGATCTTCTCAATGAAGCTCGTTAAAGCTCAAACTCTCTCAGGGTGAACCCCCAGATCCCGATTTTGGGAGGGGAAACGCCCTCGGACAAGTCCCCTCAATGAAGCTCGATAAGCCTCGAAGTCTCTCAAAACAGGTCCCTGGGATCCTTGAATTAAAGGGGGGAAACCCCCTGCAACACGGTTTTCTCAATGAAGCTCAATGAAACTCGATAAAGCTCGAAACCTCTCAAAACCGCTCTAAACCACACGCGGGTTTTCCCTGCAGCTGAGGCCCCTTCCCAAGGCGGGATCTAGTTAGACAACACTTCTTACATGCATTAAACTTGGTATGTGCCTGCCCTGCCTGGCCGCTTTAATCTATGGCTCCAGCGAACTTCGATTCCACGCAAAACTTGCACGGAATGAGACTACTCGAATGCTCATGCTGAGCCGGGAACAGCTGAGAATCGTTAAGCTGCGCTGAAGCCCTTTGGTGCCCATTGAAACTCATTGAGCACCATTGGTTTTCATTGAAGCTCTTTGGGCCTCGTGGCTTTCAATGGGCCCCGATAGAGGTCATGCACTTCTCGAAGGCGTTCCCTGACAGGGTTCCCTTGGAAGCCTGTAAAAATAAGTTTAAGGTCTGCATATTCAGCCTAGAACCATAAACCGTAACCCCTAAATGCGAAATAGATCCAAGACTCTAAATCCTAAATGCTATGCCCTAAGCCCGAAATCATGAACCCTAAGCCCCGGGCACCGAACCCCAAACCCCGAAAAGAAGCCAAGGCTTTCGGGATCAGGGCACTGGATTTAGGAAGTTTAGGGTTTAGGGTTTAGGATTTAGGGAGTTTAGGGTTTAGGGTTTAGGCATATTCAGGAAGTTTGGTAGATCATGACTAGAGGCTTGAAGTTCGTCGGGTGTATAATGTTGGAATACCCAGAGAGCCCAATACCCCTTAATTAAGGAATATGCCTTAAATTACAAGGGGCTTCATATTATGATTTAAGCTATATTTCTTAGTTAAGGGATACTGGGTTCTCTGGGTACAGGACTTTAGGGCGTGTGCTTAGGGTTCTTTGCTTAAGCTCCCTTTTTTTCCACCTGCGCTTAGGGTTTTAGGGTTCAGGGTTCAAGGCTTTTTGGGACCAGGGTCTCGTGACCCAGAGGACCCATTATCCCTTAAGTAAGGAATATAGCTTAAATCATAAGATGAAGCCTCTTATAATTTAAGGTATATTCCTTAATTAAGGGGTATTGGGCTCTCTGGGGAGTTACTGGTCAAAGGATGATGTGAGGTCTAGGTTCAGGACTTGGGAGTTTCCGAGAATAAGGGGTACCTTACTTTGGGGTCCTTATAATAAGGATCCTACTATTTAGGGTGCTATATCAGGGTCCCCTATTTTCGGAAACTCCCACTTCGGTGGCAGCCGATTGCTTGTCGGTCTTGGGTCACAAGCAAACTTCCCCGAGACACTATACCCTAACTGTAGCCCCAAGCCCTGTAACCCTTCAAACCAAAGTTTTTGTGGGATCCACAGGTATACCCTATAAACTCACAGTTTTTCGAGTTGCTGATCTCAGGAGCCATGTTAGTGCCTTTATATAGGGGTTACTGTTTCGGGTTTATGTAAGGCTTCGGGTCATTTATAAATACCTATATGGTTTTACCATGATTGCTTAGAGCTGTAAAGGATTTGTACCGTGTGTGATAGGGTTTTACAACGGCTTAATCTAAGGCCGCAAAAAAGCACATAAGCAAAAATAAGGATAGGGATATCCCATATAAACCCCCTTATAATGAAGCCCCATAAGGCAGGGATATCCCCATAAAATGCTTATGCTTATGTGCTTTTGGGGGTCCCTCTAATCGGGTTCTGTGGACATTTCATCCGCGCTTCGGGGCGAGGTTCGACCCCTTGGCCGTTCAGTGTTTCAGGTTTGGGGTTTTAGGGTTCCGCTGAAGGGACTTATAGGGTTCCTTTCAAGGGATCTATAGGGTTTAGGGTTCGGGGTATGGGGTTTAGGGTTTAGGGTCTAGGGCGTAACACAGTGTAACTGAAGAGCCTTAATGGTGGGATCCCTACATGGTGGGTCATGGGACTTAGTAAGTCAGGCTATAACAGCCGGAAACGGGTTTATAAGTTGTTAAGTATGGTTTACCTCATACATAGCCCCTGTTACTAAGGCCCATGCATGATCCTTTAAGTAGACCCGAAACCCTTATATAGAACCCTGTAGTACCCTTAAAAAGGAGCCCCAAACCCTAGTTGCTAAGTCCCATGATGCTTTAGGTACCATGAACCATTGATTTCGTTGCAAGGGTCTGCATTCATCAATAGGACTTGGGACTAGGGGGACCCTTGGGGACATAGACCCTCTCAAGAAAGCCCCTTTAAAGAAAACCATAAGTAGGTTTAAGAAGGGTCCCCTTTAAGGGATCTCCCTTATACTACCTACGACTCAGGGGCCCATGGGCTTCGGGTGGTTTAGGGCCTTGGGCGTCGGGCCTTGGGTTGAGGGTCCGGGCTGAGGATCACAGGGCTGAGGGGATAGGAGATAGGATTCAGGGTTTAGGGCTTGGGGGTTTAAAAGTTTAGGGCTTGTGGGTGTAGGATTTAGGATTCAGGGTGTAAGGTTCAGGGCTTAGGTTAGGTGGGCAGTGTAACCCACTGTGACATCCTCCGGCCACATGTGGCCCTGGCGATTATGACTATCACGACCACTATGACCGCTACGAACTCAGATATAGGAGTTTCCGAAAAAGAGGACCCTAATATAAAGCCCTAAACCCTAAACCCTAAACCCTAAACCGGAACATAAAACCCTAATAGTCGGATCCTTATTATAAGGACCCCAAAGTAAGGTACCCCTAATTCTCGGAAACTCCCATATGTGTCGAAGCAGCCCCAGACCGCACGCAACTTAGACAGCCCCTGCTCCTGCTAGATACGGGCAAACCCCCAAACCCTAAACCCAAAACCCAAAACCCAAATGGCCTGAATTATGGGGTTCATGGGTAGTGATAAGTAGGGCTATAAGTCCCCGACTATGGGTTTTTTAACTACAGCTATCCTACTCCCCACTTAGGCTTCTTCTTGAAAAGGCCTTGGAGATCCCTAATTGGTAAGCCCCTTCCAGCTATGAGGATAATCATAGGGAGCCTAACATGAAGGCCCTGCATCTGGATCTACATTAATCGATTCGCAACACATGGCCCCCGCTCACCCTCAACCCTACACCCTGAACCATCAACCCGAAATCTTCAAGTCTAATCCCTCAACCCTAAACCCCTAAACCTTAAACCCCTAAACCCTGAACCCCTAAACCCTAAACTCAAGATCTTAAACATCTTAAGCCCTAAATCCCACACCTTGAGTCTCTAAACCCAAAACCCTACACACCTTAACCCCTCAACCCTAAATCCTACACACCTTAAGCCCTAAACCCCAAACACCTTGAGCCCTAAATCCCAAACCTGGAGTCCCGGGCCTCCCGAAGTGCTGTAGGTGTATGGCGCCATGGTGAAAAACTCTCTGAGCACCCCTAAGCCCTACACGAAATGGAAGAGAAAACGAGAGGAAAAACAAAACTAGCTGTCCAAGCCCGAAAGTCCGTGACATACAACTTCGAACCCCAAATCCTAAGCCCTAAAACCCGTAGCCTTCCCGGCAACTTGCAAGCGACGCCTGAGGATAACCCTGAAATCTGAGTCTAAGCACTGACTCCGATCTTGCTTTGAGCCCATGGAAGGGAATGAGCTTGCATAGCGACCATCATAGAGGTTTAGGGTTTAGGGTGCGGCTTAGGGTATTTAGGGTTGAGCGGTCTAGCCAAGTCTCCTAAACTTAAACCCTAAACCTAAACCCTACCTGTAGCCGAAAAGACCTACAATTTTAGGGTTCCTTATTATGGGTTCTATATATAGCTCCTTCAAAAAATAGGTCTTTGGGCCACAGGTAAACTCTAAACCCTATAGAGTGCCCATGCTATGGCTCATGACATTCTGACTGACACCCCTAAAGCCTAAACCCTAAACCCTAATCCTTGACTGGAGGGCCGGTAAGCCCGCAACCCGGAACCCCAGCCTTGAAAACACAGCTTGACAAGGGGTTTAGGGTTTAGGGGGTTAGGGTTTAGGGGTTTAGGATTTAGGGGTTTAGGGGTTTAGGGTTTAGGGGTTAGGGTTTAGGGGTTTAGGGTTTAGAGGTTTAGGGGTTTGGGGTTTACGGTGCAGGGGCTCTAGGGTTCTGGGTTTAGGGGGTTGAGGTTCAGGGGTTTAGGGGTTCTCAACATACTCCAAAGGTTTCATCCAAAAGAGCCCATGAAGCCTGCTGACTTTTCATACCCCGTCTCTGATGGCTGAGCCCTAGGGCGCGTTCGCATCAAGGGGAACCCTACGTGAAGGATCATGGGACGTAGCAAGTAAGGTTATAAGTACCTCAATTGGGGTTTCAAGTCATTATAATTATAAGTATGGTTGCCTTTTATTTTATAACCCTACATACCTACTAAGTCCCATGATCCTTAAAGTAGGTTGCAAGGTCAATTTCTTAGGGGCTGAGTACCCTAGCCCAACAAAGATTAACATGGGATGCTATAAACCCCAAAAGGTTAAACAAAATACGTATTCAGCTACTAAGATTTCAGAATTTCATATACCGAACATGTGTTAGACATGCAAGGGTGAGTTACCTCCAGCCCAAAACCAGAGTCTGTTGCTCTGAGTGTACCCTCAAGGGTCCCTAGAGCCCCCTTCAAAGGCCTAAGGGCTGCTAGTGCTACTAGGGCTTAGGTTTTCTGCAGGGTTTAGGGTTTAGGTTCTTTTTAGGGTTTAAGGTTTCGGGTTTAGGTGTTCTTGCAGGGCTTGGGGTTTAGGGTTTAGGGCTTGGGTTTTTTGGTGTTGGGCTTAAGGCTTATGCTTTTTAGGGTTTGAGCTTCAGGACTTTAAGGTTTGTGGGGTTAAGAGTTTAGGCTGAGGGGTTACGGGTTGAGGGTAAACCCAGACTGTACTTGGAGGATCACGGGACTTAGTAAGTAAGGCTTACTTGCCTTAATTCGGGTCCTAAGAAGCTACAGGTATGGTTACCATTATTACTAGTCCCATGAACCTAAGTGTCTGAGGGCCTGACCAAGGTCTGAATCACGAAGGGCTCTGCGACACCCTTCGCAAAGGGGTCTAGGGTTTGGGGTTTAGGGTTTGTAGTTTAGGGTTTAGGGGTTTAGGCTATGGCCAGGGTAGCTTTAAAGGGTCCATAAGGGCTCCTAGAAGGGATCTATCGGGTTTAGCGTACCAGGGACTCCAATATCCCTTAAGTCAGGAATATTCCTTAAATCATATTAGGGATCCTACTACAATTCAAGGACCTAAACCCTAAACCCTAAACCCCTAGGGATCCTACTACAACATAAGGAAGAATGCTTCATAAAGGGATATATTGGAGCCTCTGGGGCTCAGGGCTGGAGACACTGCGACCACCTTGCAGCAAATATCGACTCACAGGTTTAGGGTTTAGGGGGTTAGGGTTTAGGAGTTTAGGGGTTTAGGGTTTAGGGTTTAGGGGTTTAGGGTTCAGGGTTTAGGGGTTTAGGGTTTAGGGTTTAGGGGTATGCATCACGGCCATTGCATGTAAAGTCAAGACACCTCGAGGCTAAAACAACCCTGAACCCTAAGCAGCCTAAACTCCAATAGCCTAGAGTCAAGGTTTAGGATTTCTGCCCCCCAATCCTGAAACCTCCAAACTGACAACCTAAAGTTACATTCTGACACACCGAGAGCCTTGTGGAATCCCTCGGAACCATCCCAAAAGCACCATACAAGCTTTAATTTAGCTGCAACAAGCGCTCCTCGGCCCTGAAAGATGTGAAGAACTGCTTCACAAAACCCTCCAACGTTCAACTCTTTCGGCCTTGCAACAAAACAAGAAGACCCCTTCGAAATCGCAATAACCCTAAACCTACCCTCACCCCCCCCTATTTGCCCACAACCCTACACTGTCTGCAACACCATGTTGTTCAAGCCCAGGGGTGCGGCATACTTATATATACGCATATATACATATGTATTTATATAACTATATATATATGTATATTCATATGTATATGTATATATGAACATACATATATATATATATATATAAATACATATGTATATATATATATAAATATATAAGTATATATGAATATATATATATATATATCTGATTAACAGCAATGGGGAAAATCGCTACAAAGGCAAAGTTGCGAAGGCCTGCTGTCTTGAAGGACAGCAAAGCTCCCTATGGCAAGAAACAGAAGACTA